>JAXBDA010000644.1:0-75000 GCA_036023075.1 Gaultheria prostrata | reverse complement strand
AAAGATTTAGCCACTTAAGGCTTTAAGCTATGAACTTGGGTAACAATAAACACCAACAATAGCAAAACTTAAGCTTCCATACCACGTAAGGACAATCAGGAAGAATAATATCTATTCAAAAATAATTGAAACTCCATAAAATTAACGCAAGCCTCACAAGAGGTTAGCCTAGGCCCTGGTAGCAAGTTGATTAAGAAATAAGTGCCCCGCGTACCCTTCATACCAAAAAGATGGTATATGCTTGAATTTGTTTATACATATTGACTACAAGTTAAGCAAAAGGGCAAGATTTTATAAGTTCCACATAATATGATTTCTCCAAAATAAAAAATCAAACAACTAATCCAGATTTCGAAAAGAAACCATCAAATTCCTAACATGATTAGTCATAAGAGCTGCCAATCTCCCCATATGCTTTGCTTCTCGAGTTGGTAGTAAATACTTGTAAATCGTAATAATGCTTTAGCAACAGATCACATTCAGATCCTAGGGGGTTAGGCCAGGCTGTGCATTGTCTGCTTCCAATTTGCATAAAACTTTGGTTTCAAATTCAGTGGTTGTGGACCCAGCCAAACCCGTGCTGCCGGGCTTGATTCAGATCACATGCCCACAAAAATTGGGTTAAAGAACACGGAAGAGTTGCAAATTACAGGGTATTAATTTAGAGAAAAAACTGTTTAATCGAACAACAATCTTAAACCTATCTTCGCTCTCATGATCTGTTGAAATCCAACAATCGGAGAAGGTGGCCGTTGGCCCGTTTGGCACAAATGGTTTGAGAAGAAGAATCTTCAAACTTGAGTACTTCGTAAATAGCCAGCCAAAGGCTGATGAACCTTTATCTTCCGCGTAAGATCGTAAATTAGTGAAGCTGTGGAATTACTGGGAAACGACTAATAAATATCTACTATAGATTTTGGATCTAAAGAAATTTGCAGGGAGAAAGCATGAAGGCAGATGCATTCCTGTAGATGGAACATGAGAAGTCTATTGGGAATTTTTTTGCATAGCTGGAGACTATTTGCGCCTTTATCCTTCACAAATGAGCCCGAATTACAAGCCCGGTGGGGATGGAGAATTCAAACCTAGGCATCAATGTGTGGAATAATACTGATGGATGTATTGATATCAATATTATCTGTAGACACCCTAATTTGGCTTTGCAAGTGGTTAAGCTCCCCACTTGGGTTGTTTAGTGTGGAGTTTTGTTTCGAATTTTTGGACACGTGGACTGGATGAGAACTAACCCTCCATCAAGCCTTCACTAGCCCGGGTCTATCCCACTGGCAAAAGCTATAGAATGCACCGAGTAATTCCTAGCTTGCCAATTTTCTGCGCCCTCCAAGCCTGCAAAAAATGGCTGCTCCTTGGCTGCTATTTTCTACAGTCTCACGCAAGTGTCAAAGTGTTTTCCAAACTCTTTTCTGTTGCCCTCTACGAAGCATGGACACATCTACCGGCCTCGCGTATCCGTGTCCGACACGTGTCGGCGACGGACATGACATGACATTCTCTGGACACGCGTAGGACACGCTTAAATAGTTGTCTAATTTTTTTTCTTGTATTTATTTTATTCAAACACATTGTAGATACTCTAGGACACGTTGGCATAACTCTTAGAACATGCTAAGGACACATAAAAGGTAAAAATCTAATTTATAAAACTCGGCTCTGAGTGAAAATTTCCACCGACGTATATTTCATGTATACTTATATGCAGACTACTAATTTATCTTCATTAAATAGTTCTTAAATTTGATAGAAGTAAAAATTTCATAATTTATATGAATTCATCACATACCTCGATAAACAATACGCCCTCCGTCCCAAAATGTCTGTCGGGCCCGCAAAACGAGGACTTAAAAATAATACAAAAATTTCAAGAAAAAATCAAATTCTTTTTAATAATTTACTAGATATCAATGAATACTTTTAATTTATGAAAAAGTTTGAATCTTTTCTTTAACTTATTATTTTTAGGTCCTTGTTTTGTGGACCGGACAAACATTTTGGGACGGGAGGGAGTACATTTTATATTCGACGTGTCCCCGACGTGTCCATGTCCTAACTTTTGAAGAAATAACTGTCTGCGTGTCCGTTTTGTGTCGTGTCCGTATCCCGTATCCTTATCCGTGTCCGTGCTTCTTAGGTTGCCCACTTCAAACTCATCCGCTTCATCAGAAATGCTCCACTTGCTCCAAAATGACCTGAACCAAGAGGTAAATCCCAATTTATTGGGCCTTTCGATCCAATCAATTCAAATCGCAAGTCAAAAGGTTGCCATATTCTAGGAGAAAAAATAAAAAAGCCTTTGCTAGAGGACGTAGTTATCCGATAAAAAGATCTACTTGCCTCATCCTAGTCGTTCACCTGCCGTAACTATGCAGAAGTTTCTGCAAGCTTGGTTCTCTTTCTCTAGGCTGTGGTCGTGTTTCTATTGCAGCCTATTCCTACTCTCACAAAATCATACGTGACATGTAAATCCTCCCATATTGACCCAAAGCACTTGCAGAGTATCGTACTTGTAAAACTACCTAATTATTCATCTTTTATTGCCTCAAACCTTCCCCTTCTCCTACTCCGCTTAGAAAGGCCCAAGGGCGGATCCAGGAGCCTAATCTATCCTGGGCTAACTTAGCTTTTGAATATCGTACCAAGCATGATATTGTTTTTACTACTTGTACGGTACTTACCGGTGCCAATGTAATATCACTTACTGTTTCGGATTACTCGTTACAAATTAGTATTTGCTATTGAAATTCTTATCTATATATATATTAAAAAATGTTGTTGCAGCGTCCATTGTGTAACTTTAAGGACTTTAATTTCCTCTTCTCAATCCTTTTCCTATCCCTAAAGTCCTTTTGTAACTCGGAAGAAAACATCTTCATAAGAAAAGCTACAAGAGCTTTGCCGACTGCGACATGTTGAGTTGTTCAAAGAAGATTGATTTGTGGGTAATTTTTTGAATAGGTGTTCATTTTATTTTTAGGAGGGTGTTTATTTAGAATGAATTGGGCTACACACAAAAAATAAGGTGTGCTAAAATTTACTGAACATAATTTCACCTACTCAAAAAAAAAAAAAAAAAAAAATTCTCTTTTTTCCAACCCCACCTGAGCTACAGCCAAGGTCAGCCCATTGATGGCTCCGCCTTTGAAAAGGCCATAAGACCCGATGTTTTTTCATTGGCAAAACCTCGCCAAAACAGGCCCCAAGCCCTTTTAAAGCCAAGCTAAACTTTCATTATCCATGGCCTACTGTTTGGGTGCTAACAGAGTGGTAAATTAGGCTACAGTCGTGATTTTCAATCTATTGATATCTTTGATCTTTCAAAGGTGGTAAACACGTGCTCCAATGATTAGGAAGAGAGAGAACGGTAAAGCTGTAATTGCTAAGAATAGTATGTATGTCTTTGGTGGTTCGGAGTCTGAGAAATCACCGTGGGCAGAGGTCTAGAAAATCAAAGGAGGAGAAGGAGGAGGAGAAGGGGACTGGAAGGCATTGAACGAACCACCGATGCAGATTCCGTCTTTGGATCCTTTTTGTTGGACGATGCCAAGGGTATTGTTGTTGCTTCTGGTCGCATGAATGGCTTGTTTGTGTGATATTTATGAGGATTCATGGAATGTTCTAGATGAACAGTTTAGATTTGGCGGGCCATCTTTCACGGAACCGGTATTGGTTGGGCGTACTATTTATTGGGTTGGATCAAATGAGCTTATGTGTGCATACGTTTTGGATACCAAAGCGTTACATCATGGAGATGTCGACTTTTTGCCTGTGAAGAAAGCTTTGGACGTTGTCAGATTCCGTAGAATGAGTCTTCTACTACCCTTCCTGCACTTACACGGTGACGTATTTGCCTTATTTGGCTTGATGCAAATTATGACCGTGACACCCGTCGCTCCGTGTTTGTTTTTCACAAGATGGATGCTGCGAAACGTTTGGGTCTGAAGAAAGGATATCATTCTTTGCGTGTCAAGGCGGTGTCCACCAATTACTTTCTCACAGATCATGATTTAGAATCCAGATTTGATGGCTTGGTGCTGTAAGTTATTTTTCACTTCCCTGTTCGTCTTTGTGTCTATTTGGATTATCAATTTTCATAACAAGTCATGTGTAAAGTTCATGACATTTTTAGCAATAGGTCCTACTCCTAATTGATATGGAGTACATGGTTTTCCAAATCATCTAATTACATGGTGTCCTTGGGTATGGTTGACATTTCTGCCCTTCCTCCACTTCATTTGAAGCATGCTATTATATACCACGTGTCTCAATTCAGAAAACACAGATGGAAATAAGGGCGTTTGTTAGTTCGGAGTCATAAGGAATTCACGTTACTTCACAATGCAATTCATGGCTTTGACAAGATAAATTATAATGATTCTTCGTTAATCGTTATAATCCTTGTGCCAAGTGAATTTTGAATCTTCTGATTATGAAAGTTTAGCGAAGTGAGATGTAATTAATACCTTGTTTTGTATATCAAAAGCGTACTCACTGTGTTGCGTCCTGTTTTAAAAAGCCAGAAACTTTGTCATATCTGTGTCCTGTTTGTGGTACTGGTTTCCAATTTTGATTGACATTAGGTGAGATAGTTTCATTCATTTTGCGAGGGGCAGTGGTTTTAATAGTGATTATAGAACTAACATAATTAGTTGGCAATCCTGGCTTTATCATGGCTTGTTTTGGCCAGGTTTTGCCAATGGGAAAACATTGGGTCTTATGGCCTTTTCTAAGCAGAGTAGGAGAAGGGGAAGGTTTGAGGCTTAAGAGGCAATAGAAAATGAATAATTACATAGCCTAAACCGCAGAGGTGTGTGAAATATGCATAGGAGAACAAAGCCTTCAGAATAAATACTGGCCACCATTTGTCAACTATCGGCCATTATTCATTATGTCGGCCGATACATGCACTGTTGGCCGTCGTTGCAGTTGTCACCCGCCATCTCGTTGTCCAGTTCTGAACTGGGAAACTGATAGTGGTGTATCGGCCGTTATTTCTTATGTCGGCCGACTTTCTTCCTTCAGCAGAACATTCCAAAATTGCAGAAACGGAGAAAACCTTCCATATTAATCAAACACGGTTTGTTAGCAATTAGGGATACACCCTATGCGCGCAACCATGGAGATTTTGAGGAGATTCTACAGAGATACAATTTCGTTTCCATTTCGGAATGAATCCAAGCCAATATAAAGGACCGGTCTACGTTTTCAATATCCCGGAAAATCCCGGAAAATACACCTCAACACACCGAGTCTTACACTCTACTAGCTCCCGAAACACCCGAAGTTCTCGAAGTCTCGCCCCAATACACTCCCGATATGCTCCCGAAGTTCCTAGTCACAAACAAACAACCCAAAAACCCGATTTCTCATCCAGTTTCTGTTTGAAACCCGAAACAAAGCTCCGCACTCCTAAATCCACCGAAGTAGCAAACAAATCACCTCTTGCACATTTGCAAAGAGGCTCTGAGGGATCCAAGGTCGTAATACTACTACAAGTAACCCATACGGGTTAGCCCTTTCTTTAATTCTCGTATCACTTCGCGCACACAACACAGTCTGTTATTTTCAGGTGTAAAGTCAAGGAAAAGAGGCCAACATAACGAATGTCGGCCGCTAAATGTTGTATTGCATTATCGGTTGAGTGGTTTAAAACAGCGGTCGACGTTTAGAGTGTCGACCGACATACTTCAATATGTCACCGCCAGTAGGTTCAATAGCAGAACCTTCTAGTTTGTCTTTTCTCTCTCCTACGGATGTATTTACTGCTTTCATCACCCATAATTGTTTAAACATCTAATAAACAAGTATATGTCAAAAACAGAACAAAAGGATAACCTAGCTTTGGCTGAATTAAGTAAAGGCCAGCAAGACTGGGCGGGGAGGGGTGCCTAACACCTTCCCCTCACCGCACCTTTGGCTCCCGAATCTGGAATCTCTGATCGAAACGGTTTCTTGATTTTCCTAAAATTAAGTGGCGACTCTTAACAGTTGTAAGTGATGTGCAACGGGCACCGTGGATTATCGAGGTTGAAAGTAGCATGCTGAATTGGCCATCCTGTGTAGTGACGCCCTTCCCGAGGTTAAAAGGCTCCGGATGGGGTATCTACATTATCTTTCATTGTGATAAGGTCAAGGGTGGGTCGGTTGGTTTGTAGAGTCTACAAAAATTGAATTTGTTCCACCTAGGATTTGTGAGGAGGAGAGGAAACAAACAATAAGGATAAAAATGTTCAGTTATATGGAACTTTATGATCTTAACTAAGTCTAGTATCTAGCAAAAGGGTTTTCTTTCCCTCTCTTTTGAAATTTAGCAAAAGGGCTTAGATCTTTTGCTTTCAAGCAAATCAGACAGTGTCCCAACTCCCAATAAAAGGGAAATTACCCAGCCCCCTCAAGCCATATCAGCGCATACATGACATAGAGTTTCTCTCTTTGCAATGCACAAGAAAAATGTACAATTGGAAGCAAACTTACTTCATTCCCAAACTAAAAAACTATCACATGGTACCTAGATTCCACGGCATAACAGAATTGAAAGGGATCACAACTGAAACACAGAATCAGACAACCGAAATGCAGATTGGGACTCCCAACTCCCTATCAAATACATTCGCAACTATTAATTCATCGAATTTTTTGTACCAAGAAATTCAATGACTTTTATTCCCAATACTGTTTGGTCACTTAGCATCTAAATTGGACCTAGCACAACTGGGAGACATAAACAAAGATATAAAACCAGATAGGAATAGGATTACATGTAGGATATAAAAGATTGGATAAAACGACTTACAGAACTGATGTAGTCAAGAAGAGCTGCGTTAGCTTCACCGTCCCTTGCAGGAGCGTCAATTTGGACTCCTAATGCCTCGTCGCTGAAATCTGGATTCACAAAACACATAAACAAAAAATAACACAGTTTTAACTATCTACAAATTATAAATATATGGAGAGAGAGAGAGAGAGAACCAGTGATGGTGGCAAGCTTGGAACCGGGCTTGGCGTGGATGGTGATAGCGACGGAAGAAGGAGGGAGAAGGCGTAGGCACGAGGGGAATTGGGTGGCGTTTACAGATGCCTGCTGTGACTGAGTCGACTCACCTGAGTTCCCTTTCCCCTTGGCTTTCCTTGTCGGAGCCATTCTTTCTCCTCTTCAACACAAAACCAAAACCGGAAAGAATCGTCCTGGACCAGTACACAGGAAAAACTAAAAGCAAAGGGAAATACAGATGGTCCTCTTACTTCAAGACTATTACACTTTGCACCCTGAGATTTTTTTGTGTAAAAGGGACAAATATGATTTTACTTAGCTGTTTGTCAACTGAGCGGAATCAATACAAAGCCATTCAATATTGAACTGGAATACCAATGATCAATCTTTCTCTTGATTTTATTACCCGCATGGACTACTAAGATCCATTTGTATTTAAAGTGGAAATGTGTTAAAAGACGAAATGCTTGTATTACATTTTCAATAATTTGCTAAGTTTTGAGTCGAAGCCAAAAGATGAGACTACGAATCTATGTTGCTACTTCATTTCTAGGAGCTTTGCAACTAAAGACTCATATTTTTACTCTAGACAATTCATGGATTCAGGAAACTGTTGATTGAAATGCTTTTAAGCTGTCAAAAAGTTATGGAAAATGAATTTAAATTGCTGAGTTTATTGTTTTCAAGGATTTTGAATCACTGGTCTCTGCATTTGTTAAGTTGGTCTGTACATAGTGAAGTGGGATGCTCTGTATATTTGATGTTCTTGAAACGCAAAAGGATGTAAATGTGAGTTTGGCAACCTTCGAAACCTTTATGTACATCACGGAGAGTTTAATGCTTAGAACAACAAAACATCATTCCGATCATATATTATTAGTAGTAGCCATATTATTTACTTATTTGAATAACAAAATTATAATTTTTGCCGCCTTGAACGTCACATCAAGGCTCCTTCCATCCACAGTAAGGTCTCAAGAGAGGAAGTAGATAAGCAACTTTACGACAAAACCTCCACTTAAAATTGTTTATGGAAAAAGACTCGTTAACTTAAAGTTTAGTTCTCTTCATCTCTTCCTGAAATCAACTGTATGAATGCCAAATGTTACATTTACAATAAATATCTGATTGAAAGGTTGTTTGGACGAGGTAGTAGCTTTGCACTCAAACCTCAATTTGACAGAATTATAAACGAAAAGAAAGCTCCTTCTCTTGATATCTTTCCAATATAAAGATATTTCCCTTATCATCTCTCCCTATCCTTAGAGTATCATCAACATATCTATGTTCCTTATTTAAGGAACCAATATCTGTTTTACCAATTGCACATTCAACCCCTCCAAAAATAAAATCAACAGGCTTATAAAAAAATAAAAATCAACAGAAATTAGCAAAAAGAAAGTAAAGGATACGTGATTTCGAGCCAGCCCTCCGGATCAAAGATGCTGAGAAGGAGGTCATAGTTTTTCCGAAAAACATTCATCAACTGCATATTAGTTCCCGACATAGCTGAGTTATACTGTTTTCTATATAGGTTTGAATCTTGAATTTCAGGAATTTGCGAAGGGAAAAGAAATGAGCAAGAAAGACAGACAAAAACATATTCAACTTTTGCCTTATCTTTTTCTCCTTTGCTTTTTCTTGTTTTCCCTTCACAAATCTAAGATCCAAACAAGGCCTGTACAAGACTTGAAATTCATATTGCAAACCTGGTCAGGGGTAATTGTGGAGTTGCTGTATTTAATATCAACTCTCTGTTTAAGATTTGGAACAAAATAAATAGCTTTTAAAAAGTCTTCGATCAAAGTTAAGTGTATTGAACTTATTGAAGAGGCATGGAAATGGACACAAAAGGAGAAGAGGAGTTGAGACTTAACCGACTTGGATGCAGTCTTGAAGGAGGCCTCAATTTTGAGATGCCCATTGAATAAATTCAGCCCCCTTACATTGAACATGATCACATTAACTGCTTTTCCCTCCATTTTCACACCACAAAATAATCAAATTCAGTTAACCATTGACAATATCGTAACAACATTTAGGTTGTATTTGCCGATAAAAAAGAAAAAAACAAATTTAGGTTGTATTTGATCACTTTAATGAAACTTAGCACGAGGCCCTTGTCAGAACGAATGGTGAAATCAGAGAGTGAGATATACAGCTTAAACGATAATTTGGTTTGATTCGGTTATTTTGAATATATGTATTTTGATAGCGAGTTTATGGAGAAATTTAATACTAACAGACACAGAAGTGACCAGACTCTGGGCTAGCCTCAACAATGGTCTAGTGATGATTCATGACCTTTCCTGTTTACTTGTAAAATGAAGAAGAAATTAATTCTTGAATTCACGTGTATTGAATGAAGACTCATGAACACAAACAAAATTCATATCTCGTAGTCTGTTTTTTCTTCACCGGAGTAAATTTTTGCCACTAAAAAAAAAAGAGCAAAATCAGAAGATTTATACCTCGGCAACATCAATTGTCTGAAAAAAATCTCCCAAACTTATGAAATCTCTTAATCCAAGCTTCGTCCTTTTCGAACCCAGGATTGTTATCGTACTGTAAATAAGCTTCCAGCATCCACCCACCTAACCAATTCACAGAAGAAGAAAAACAATATTTAGAATTTTCAACTGCAGATTATAAATTCCAATTTTCTTCAAATTTAAAACTTAAACACATCATTGATTTCACCTTCTCTAGAAACAGGGTAGGCTCTGGAGTTGCATTCCTAGTCTCTAACAGCTTAACCAAACCTTCAATCTCAGATTTCTTTGCAGATGGGATTCCAAATATGCCTCTGTTGATGCCTTTTTCAAACATTTTAAAAAGTGACCCATTTCAATAATCATATCAAAAAAAACCAATCCCCAAATTCCACCACGAGACAAATAATGTAAAAATTAGAATTTGTGGTTGAAAATTGATGTGGGATATGCAAACCTTGTAATGCCTCGAAGAGCTCTGTTTTGATTTCTGCTGTTTCTTGCTCTTCAGTACTCTCAATGAAACCAGAGCTTTGCTCTGCAACTCTAATGTATCTAAACCCAGATGGGTAATCTCCAATGGATCTTGATGTGTTCTTCTGGTTTCTCGAGTAAGTGGCTGAGATTGCTCTAACATCAGCTCTCATCATCTTTGTGAAGCTGCTGTGGACCAATTGGGAAGCAGGAATTGGTGGGCGGACAAGCTTTGCAGCCATTACCACTTCAAAACAAGATTTTGAGATTTTCTTGTGTTAAAGTTACCAGGGAAATGAAGCTGTCTTTTGGTCCTTATATTTTTTTTCCCAGTGGATCTGGAATTTGAATTGTCAGTAACAAGGGCTTTGTTTATAGAAATCGTCAACAGATAGTTGAGTAATTATGATTAAAAAAAGGATGAAATAATTTTATTTACCCAAAAAAAAATGTAGTTTTTGCAACATGAGGATGGGAATGGGAGTTACCTGTATTTGAGGATAGGATAGTGCACGTGATTGGGATTTCCTAATTGTACCTAACCACTGATTGTGGTGGGCCTTGTGCAGGGTTTTATACTCCGTTCCTTACCGTCCGGTGCGTAGTACTGTTTAGGCACAAATCCGGTACCTTAAATCTCCAATTTCGTTTCACCTACTTTCCGGTCGATCTTGGACGATACCGGCGTACCGAGTAGTTTTCCGGCCTTACCGTAGTGTCTCGGTCGGTACCAGAAAATACATTGGTACCAATATGTACCGTACCATTGACAAAAACGGTACCTTATCTAGTACGGTATTCATAACATTAATCTGAGTCCCTTATTTCATTCCAATTCTTCTGGGTAATTTCTTGGGGAGAGCAATTTTGTTGACCCTCCTTAAAAGTGGGTCAACAGAACCCTTCCTCCTGTTGGTTTAGTCTCATCACTTTGTGATGTCATGTTTATCAAAAAGTGTATTGCACTCATCACATTGTAGTAATCATAACATCACTTTGTAATGAGACTCATATATTTTAACCAATAGGAGTGAGGATTTTGTTGACCCTGAGGGTCATTGGCAGAATTTACAGGCATTTAGCATTTCCTTTGAGAGAAAGGTTAAATTACACTTTTCCACCCTTATTAAATTTGACAAATTGAGGCAAGGTTACAATAATACCACATTTCTTTGTTGGGAAATGCTACTATACACACTCTTATAAAAGTTACGAATCAATAACCTCTTATTGATAAAAGTTACTCCCTCCGTCCCTTTTTAAGTGTGTTATTTGAGAATTCCAACTATTTTTCTCTCATATCAACTTTTACAACATTTACGTCTACTTTTCATTACTTACCATTATCAATATAATAATACCCACTAACTTTTTAAAAATGAATCTACTTTTAAGGGACAACCCAAAATAAAAATGTACACACTATAAACGGGACGGAGGGAGTACTAATCAATTACCTCTTATTGATAAAAGTTAAGAATTTTTTATATAAAAGTTACGAGACGCACCAAATGTTATGAATCATAGAAAATGTTACGAAACACTAAAAAATATTATGATTGCCAATAAGATGTCATAATAGAGATCATATAATAGATGCATATAGTACCATTTAATGGATATGCATTGTAACCGTTCTCTTCTTTGTTTTGTCAGTAAGTCCAGCAATTACGCCAAAAGTTGAGCAATGATATCATTTTTGATTGGGTAAGCAATGGCACCTCCTCTATAATCCAGATTCGTACCCTGAACTGAGAAAGCAAAAATAAATGAAATCTTTGTACTTCACTGTGCTCTGTTACATCATTGTTCCCACTAAATATTTCCTTGCATAATATTCCTACCAATTGAGCAGAGCGGCCCAAAAAAAAAAAAAAACAAGATTAAGAAAAGAGTGTCAAGGAGGAGAAATTAATCTTGATATGGTTAGCTTATTTCGCTCACCAAGTAGAAATCCGATACTTGAGTCCCATATGGCTGGAAGATATAAAAACTCACATTAATTTATGTCCACAATATTTCCCCACACAAACCAGTGATTCTGATTCAACTGCATAAACATATTGTATCTAATAATCTCAGATCAGTTAACTTAAGAAACGAGCAACTTTTAAGCAACTGCATAAACATATTGTATCTAATAATCTCAGATCAGTTAACTTAAGAAACGCGCAACTTTTAAGCAGCGGATTGAGATTTTTCAGCCTCCTGTTGCTGTTTCCACTGATCAGGGGTAACAGCCTTGGTGATAGAAAGAGCATGGATTTCTTTCATCTCCTCAGCCAATGCAGCATTCACCATTCGATGCCTCTCCAGCAACCTCTTCCCTGCAAATTGCTCTGATACAATCTCCACTGCAAAGCTTGCACCGCACCTGATAACAGCATGAAGCTCAGATCGAGTGAAAGAAAATGAGAAGAATGATCTCTACATTCCAACTGTAGCTATTTCCGAGGTTGTGTTTGGGTCATGGACTAGTGGAACTATTGATGGAGTAAAATGAAAAAGGTTAAGTAAATGTGGAGTGATATGACAAGGAGAAGGAAAAGATAAGAAGACATGTTAAAACCTATCATTTTCCACTATCCAAACACCGTAACATAAACTTACCCTCCAGATGTATCAGTTACCTCCTGAAAAGGAAAAACAAAAGCAGAGGTTGGTTATTGAAGAAAAAGTGTCCAGCATAAAAATATATAAATGTAGAACAAGAGATGAAAAATTATAGAAAAAGAATGGATATTAAAAATGCACAAGATAGTAAGTTTAGTGGATAACTGTTTGAGATATATGATGGCCCAAATGGGACTGGAAATTCGCTTTACATTGCATTTGATCTAATTATCTTCTCACCTTACGACCAGAGGGTAAGTCTTCACAAGTGCAATTCTGACATGCCACCCGACCTTGGGACTTTTGGTTTCCCCAAAAAAATAGACAGTAATTATACCCGACAGACTTTACAGTGGAGTCAATGATTGGCCACAAAATGTAATCGGCAGAAGATGCATGCTCTGGTTTGAGAGATTAATGATCTAAATTGGCAGCGATGATAAGAAAGAACTGCTTTAACTTATAAGATTCTGAGGGGAACTATTTCTTCTACAAGCTTATATATGGACATATTTCCCCCAGAAAGTAGGGGTACTTCCATTTCTAGGAATAATACCATGGAGAGATAGGTTTTAACAGCGGTAGTTTGTGAAGCAAGCAGCAGATTGGATCAGCCAATCAAAGGTCATCTTCCCTAAATTTTGGCCAAAATGCAGCCTAACCATCCCAGTAACAGCTTCCAGCAGCAATGAACTCTACTTACAGTTTGGAGGCCGAGCCCCACCCCAGCAGTAAGGGTGCAGCTTAGGTCAACTGACACAAAGAAGATACAGTTCACTCAATGACTGCCTTTGGGTTCCGGACTCCATATAAAAGGGAGAGAACAAAGTCAGCGCAAGAGCATCCCAAATTGCTCAGACATGGGACCATTAACTAACAAACAGGAGAGAACAAGACATTTGCTTGTCTTGTGACAAGGCATGAGGCCGACGAAACAATCCTTTTGGTATATATTGCGTCATTAAAGCACTTACAAAAAAAAAACAAATTAAGTAAACGAAACAACGAACCAAGAAGATTTTGTTGTTGGACCATAATCATGTAGTCTGCAAATTACTACCAAAATGAGAGGGACAAAAAACTAAAACAAAAATGATATCGTAACCTACAAGTTCAAAAGTTTAGGTGTGTCTCTTTAATTGGTCGGCTAAGGTTGACGCTTTCTATTTAGGAGGAGCCTTATATTGAAATTATAAGGGGCATCTTCAGATAGACTTGTGGATTTCACATCTTCAAGAAATTAGGCACAATTGAAAAGTGGCACTCCTCTTATGCCTCGACAGTGCTTTGTTAAAGTCAACCCCGTCACAGGTGTTCATGTGCCTCAAGTGTTCCTCATGCCTAGGAGCATTCCTCGGGTCACCTTTTATAACTATGATGAATACAAAATAAGAACTCCCAAATATCTTCTCCACACACACCGTTTTCTCCCCTCACTCTGCTTTGTACCAAAGCTACTCGAACAGTGTAGGTATTTGATTTCCGTCTCCTACTTAGAAGATGTAGACCATTTTCCCAGGACTGTTCAGTACTTCATTTTGATCATAGCTTACACTTCCAGCCCTATTCGAAGTAAATGTCACAGCCAGAAAATAAATAAACTTTTCAAAGCAATACTGAACCATCTTCATATCCACGTCCATAAAGAGATCCATTTGAGTGCCCCTGGCCCCCACTACTACCAATGTCAACCCAGTGCCGGATCCCACCTAATTAACCTTCTTCTTGTTCAAATTCCCAATGTTGGGGCACATTCAAGATGTAATCATCGATATGAGAAACCTCCTTACTCCTTAGAAACAACCTCTTTCCCTGCACTCCAATCGTTCAAATCCCAATCCATGTCAACATCAATATCTACCACTTCAGGAGGAATTGCAGGCAAATGAAGACAATTCGATACCAAGATGTTTGGAGACTAAATCTAAGAAAGAAAAACTCTACAGCATAGGCCACACAGACAACTCAGATACTAAGATGTTTCAAGACTAAATCTAAGGAAGCAACCCTGAGACCCACCAACTTATAATAGATCAACTGTCTTTCAATAGGGTTCTCAAGGGAATGTTCAACAAAAAGTATCAGAGATTGGAGGCAATAGGTGCTACCCATCTTTATATCCACTTGGAAGACTTGAAAGGAAGTTGAGAAAGTGTTTCAATTAGATTTCTCAAATTTCCCCAAAACATCAAAGCTGGCACCATATTTTCCCTCCAGAAATCAATCTGTGAAGTAACTTCAACATACCAGTAATGGGAAAATTGCAGCAAACCATTGTCACCTATTAATTAAATTATTCATGAGTATCAAAAACTAGTCACAGGTTTCACACAGTCCCAGGTTTTCATATTCATCAAGTTTTCTTCTGAATAATTGGGTTTTAATTGAACCTCGCAAAGACCGTAATAATTTTGGAAAAAATCGAAACGTAAGGGGAAGGGGAAGCTGCACATATATGATGCACCTATGTAAATAACCAGCAGAAACAGGGGAGAATATAGAATAAAGATCTACAGCATATATAGGTGTGGCTACAAAGCAAGAAAACCCTGGAAATTTAAAGAAATTAGTATTAACTTGTAAAACCTATTATTCTCAACATGGGTAATTGGACTCTCAAATAACGTTGGTTCCTGATAAAACAGCAGACGAAATCAGAATAGCCATATGATATAGTAATTGAAGGAAAGAAAGAATATGCGTACAAGATGAGAAGGGTTCAACTTTGAAGTCAATGAAGTTTCCACCACCTCCTTCGTCACCCCCATCTCTCTCTCTCTCTCTCTCTCTCTCTCTCTCTCTCTCTCTCTCTCAACTCTTATCACAGCCGCAGTGATGCGAACTTGATATATGGATCCCGTGTAGTATATCGGCGACGCGTGAAATAAAAGCGTGAAACGAATCTAGGGAGATTCCTTCTATATATTTGGGTGGACCGCGGACGACCAATTATTCGGTTCTGTGGGGACTAAAAGAATCTATTGTGCACTATCTAAAAAATATTTATTAAAGTGTACAGCTAATTATAAAAAAAAAAGTGTATAGCTAAGCATATGTAGAGCCATATTTTACGTGTTAAGAATTTAGGTAGTTAATGGGCTATTCATATATGTTCATTATCTCTATATCTCTCTCCTCTTTCTCTCTCTTTGGTCCCACAAAATTTCTTTTCTCCATCCCTTCTAGTATCTCTGTCTCTCTCCTTAAGTATTTACCCAAATTTAGGTAGTGACTTGGGACACTTTAGAGAGTGAGGGGTGCCCCTAGGATTTTAGGGAGTCAATTCTGGTGCACTAGAGCATTTTTTAGTTTTTCTTAGTTAGCAAGGTAGGGCACTTTGGGATATTTATTAAAGTGTACACCTAAGCACATGTAGGGTCATATTTTGCGTGCTAAGAACTTAGGTAGCTAACTAAGGAGTAATACACTTTACTGGGCTACCTATATATGTTCATTATCTCTATATCTCTCTCCTCGGTCCCACAAAAATTCCTTTTCTCCATCCCTTCTAGTATCTCTCTCTCTCTCTTTAAGTATTTACCCAAATTTAGGTAGTGACTTGGGGCACTTTAGGCAGTGAATGGTGCCACCTAGGATTTGAGAGAGTCAATTTCTGGTGCACTCGAGCATTTTTTGAGTTTTTCTTAGTTAGCTAGGTAGGGCACTTTGGGATACTCTTCTTTTAGGTAATGCACTAGAGATGTCACCGACCAACAATTTATATTAGGATAAATTACACTCACCTTCCCTATGGTTTTTGGAAATTTCGTAGACTTCCCTTACTTTTTCTTAAACTACATTGAGATTTCAGACAGATCCTTCTGTTAGTTCACCGTCAATTGACTAACGGAAATGGCTGAAGTCAGTATTTTTCTTCATCTAAATTCCTATGTTACCCTTATCTAGTATTGTCTTCATGATACATATGGACTTCCTTGATACATATGAACTTCCTTAAATCGACTTGTGGAATGACAGTTTACTCTAATTTCCTCACTTGACAACTCAGTTATGACTTTACATTATGTGAAGTTCTAGCTTGTGGTTCATGCCAACTCAATGGGCCTATAGATCTCGGGTTCAAGTTTTAGGATACTCTTTTACTGTTAAAAGAAAAAAAAAACAACTTATGACTTGACATTTTATACAAATGAAAACATTGTTTTTTGTGTTTTTTTGTACAACACATGACTGGACACCAAAATCACTTCGTAATTTTTTAGAAATACAGATATAAATATGTTGAGAATTGTTTGACTACGCAGATAAATTATGGAGTAGATTCTTCAAATTATATAGAAAACATGTAAAAGCGTTTAGTTAGTACGTGCAAAATGATTTTGTGAATGAAAATATAATCAAAATTAAAAAAACACCTCTAGAGATGATTTTTGGGTTCTGCATTTTGCAATTCATTTATGATACTACATAATTTTGACAAAATCCACTTTATAATCAGCTCCCAAATAGCAAAAATAATTTTGCGAAAAATTCACGCTAACTTATCTAGTACTGCCCGCATTTAGTCAATATTACGTACAAATACAATGGCATTGCATCTTGCATAATTAAACATGCTATCTGGTGTTCTTTTTTTTGGCCAATCGATAGAAGTTTTATTGATTACTACAAATGCGAAATATCCAAGGAAACTTGCCTACACACCCAGTCCGGAAAATCCCTTTTCCAGATGGTAGGAAGCTCAATAGAAAGGGCATATTTGGCTATTTCATGAGCCACCCTATTCAAATTACGCCGAACAAATGAAAACGAAATAGAATGAAACAAACTAGAAATGTGAAGAGTGCAAAATAAATTGGTACTCAAACCTGATCACCCTACTAGGGCATGTTTGGTTGTTATTGCTTACTGTTTTATTTGTCTTATTTGCTTTTTTGTTTTCTGAATCAGACACAATGGTAAATGCAAAAACCATTAATGGGATTTCAACCTTCACTAAACGGCCCAAATGTTGAGGCTTACAAATTCAGAAATCTGCACAATGTTTCCATCAAATTACAGAATAAACAGAGTCCAGACTCCAAAGAAGTATCCAACCACTTGAAGTCTGATCAATTCAATGGTAAAAACAAGAACTCCAATCCTATTGGTTTCTGAATGAGCAGCTATATTTTGCAGCCAATAAGGCGACCAAGAAGCTCCCTATATCACATAAAACTAGCAATTCTGTACACAGCCCGCTTCATGGATTAAAATGGTGTATACATATCCTCTTCTTCGAATCAAATACATTCAAGCAGAGCACCAGCCCTGTTGGTAAAAATGTTATATCATGGTGTCCTGATGATGATCCCAAAAAGGAAATTCAAATTTTATTCTTTCAGGTTACGATGGCCATCTCAGCATAATTAGGACCAAAGACCACTATTGGAGATGAGAAAACCAAGTTCCTAGACCACCACTACTACTAGTACTAATTCCAAACTTATTGTTACAATCAAACCTTCGACTGAAATTGGGTTCGTTTTGGTTGTAAAACGAGCCCAATTTCGGTCGGGGTTTTGATTGAAACAACAAGTTTGGAACTAGTAATAGTAGTGGTCGTGGTCTACTACTAGTACTTTCATGCTTTGAATTAATTTTTATGAAGACACTAGCTCCTAAAATTGCTAATAAAAAAATTTACTCGTACTCATCTTCTTTGCAACCGAAGCTCTATTTGAAAGGAGAACTTCCTTAAGAGCCAAGTGAATCGAAACCAGAGAAACCTAAGCTGAGGAGAGCGCACTGCAAAGTGATTTGTAAGCATCGACACACAGCTTGAATCTCTCTTCTGCCATTGCCTGCACAAATCCAAACCAACCATAAGAGTGATCAGCATGAGACCACATAAATACATTTTTGGTTACAAAACAAAGAATAGGACTCCAATGTCCAATCAGCTTGAATTTTTGCATGCGTGACCTACTCGACTAGCCTAAGGTAATGAAAGTCTTCCGACTAAATCTGCAGATCCTGGGTGGGCACAACACGTGTGTTGTGCACAGAACCCTGTTACTGGACTAACACTATCATGCATAAACATTTCTTAAAAGCCCATCTAGTTCCCGATTGGATTCCACACTCCCTTGGGATTACTTTGAGTCTTTGACAATATGGATGGCTAGCCAAATATGATCCTCGGACTTGATTTAAGGCATCATGAGAATCTTATTGAGCAAAAATCCACATCTTGAAATTCTTTCAAAAATTTGTTGAATCAGGAAGATGATCAAACATATGGTAAGAAGTAACCTAAAGAACTCCCCGAAAAATATGGCTAACACGAAATGAAACTCCTTTCCTAATTAAAAAATAAAAAGGACGAAACTCATTTCCTACTTTCTCAAACAAGAATATGGTCAGAAGCAACCTAAAGAACTCCCCTGAAAAATACGGCTAACACGAAACGAAACTCCTTTCCTACTTAAAAAATAAAAAAGACGAAACTCATTTCCTACTTTCTCAAACAAGAAGTTAGTCACCCTTGGTCTGCATATTAAGATTTCACTTGATGGATGCTTGTGAAGAACATCAAAATGTTTAGAACTATTATGATTCTTAATTGGGTTCAGAAGTTTAAACAAACCTGGCCTTACAAGTATGCTTAAACACTAGAATCCTCTCCTCCATAATTAAGTACAATTTTCACAAAGTAACGGCCAACCAAGTAAAATGTCAGCAACATGCCTGACATCTATAAGTTGGACATTACACCAAATATGCACTCAAATATATACTGAACAGTAAAAATCAGGCACCTCTTTATGACTCACATAAATCTTATCTACCCAAGGAATCATAACTGTGAAGGTTATGACAGTTTCCTAAGTACGTTTACAAAATAGATTGGAAACTACAAACTATAGGAAACCAGACTCCGTTAGAAACTGTCAAGATCCCACCACCAAAGAGTGATACAAAAATCTATTGGAGACCAGAAAGGGTACGAACTAACCTGTGAGGAGCCTTGATGCCTATCAGGATGCCACTTTAAAGCTGACGAGCGGAAACTGAAAGGAGAGAGCGCTACGTCATACCGTTTAACCATATGCTTTTTGTGTCTGGTAAGTTATGATGTTTAACTCGAAAAGAACATCTGTAGTGTCTATACTCGAAGTGCAACAAAGGCAACCTGAACTTACGCAGTTTTGACGTCTTCTATCTTTAAAGGACCTTTAGGAGGTAGACCAAGTATTGTTCTTTCAGAAGATGAACCAACAACAAACGACTCATCATCAGACTCGATATCACTTTCGTTCCGCCATTCTCTATGTTCATTGTTAGTCCAGTTTGCATGGTCTCTCCACTCAAATCCATTTGCTGTAGTTTGATTGTTAGACTCCTCCCATGACTTGAATGACCAAGTATACCATCTGTTTCCAAACGTAGCTTGAAACATTGTCTCAGGATGTGCATCAAAATCATCAGAGAAACTTTCTTGTCTAAACTTCCCTGAACGTGTAAACAAAGGCAAACACCTTAGCCATAAACTCTAAAATAGAATGAAATTGTAAAAAAGGTTTTGCTAAACACCGGCTATGGAGTGGTGGATAACACGCACACCCACAATGTTAAAATTTCAATACTCAATGCACAGATTTCCATGTACTTTTCATAGAGATCGATGCACTTTTACACATTAACCACCATCCTAAAGGCAGTCACCGTTTCATTAAAAAAAAAAACTCAGCAAACACAAGAAATAAAACAGAGACACCAAAAAATAGTCTCACGTTTCATTCTCTTGTTTTGAGCTTTACTGGCACGTCGAGCAGAAGACTTTGATCTACTTTTCTTATCTGAACAGTCAGAATGATCTGCACGCTCAGTGTTACAGCTGGTTGTTTCATCCATCCTTGAGAAGAAATTCTAAGTAAACCATAAGAGGGGTAAGAGGAGAGCGTATAAAAAACAAAATAAACCTAAAATACCAACAGAATGGGACCAAATAAAGAATGAATATCGAGTAATTATGCACTGCATGTCCATAAACCTAGGGTCTTGTCTTCGGAAGGAAAAGAACATTGGATGAGAAGTAAAGTTCTGGAAAACCAACAGTTTGGTCGAGTTCCATCTCACAGGTAATAAAAGTAATTCCTGTAACAATGATTTCAGTTAAAAGTACACTATCGAAAACGATGCAGTCCCAAGTAACAACTAACAAAACAAGGGATATTTGGTAGGGGTTTCTCATGGGTCATGACATGGACCTACAGACACTTGACTCTTTATATAAGTTCATTTGATCACATAAATTTAACGTAGCCATCGGTAGGTTCATATTGTCACAATAATACTTACGGGTGTTTCAACGTATGCATCTGTTAAACATCTGTTTGGGAGGCCTATAAATTGATGCAATTTCAAGATTTGATGCATAAAGAAATTGATGCCTAAGGTAACTTCAGGGTGACGCCTAGACTTCTCTTGTTCAAACCCTTCTACTCTCTAGTTACATCTGCTATAACATCTCAGTTCTGTCCTATATGAGAAAGGGAATGCCTCTAATTACATTTCATCTCAGCCCTGAAATAAAGAAACTGCAAAAAATGGAACAGCAATGACAAGATCAATAATCTGACAACTTTATGAACTACACAATAACCACACTGATAATGTTCTTTCATATTAAAAAAATGAAGGTCTTTTGTGTATAAGATTACTGTTTGAATATAGAATGCTGAATCCTGTCTACTTTAGGTGGGAAACAAAGATGATAATGAATTCTTCCCAAATAGCCAACTTCAGTGACTCAAATATTTTCTATGACATGAGTTAAGCACCAAATTGTATACTAAAGAAACACTGCAAAGAATAAGAATTAGAGACATGCCCCACACTTATACGACAATATATTGCCTTCTTGCCAAATGGATTTGTGGTTTTCTACCAAGCACGGTGTAAGCAATGTGTACCTCAGCTGTAATTTTGGAGGCACCACTGTTAAAGAGAAGATCTTTTAGAGCTCTCTTTGTATCAGCACGCTTTTGACGAATTTCATATCTGACATGATTCTGTATCCACAATTACAGCATCAGAGAAGGTTACAAGCAAGAAAAACATGAAGGAACGAGGGAAAAAGATTACAAGATCGGAACAAGACTAATGGATTAAAGGGAAGAATTGGAAAGTTTTCCAAAGTCATCAAGGCAGCACGCTTGCGACAACAAGGTGACAAGCTTTCCGAAAGGGAAGATGCCATAACCAAAGGAGATCCAAGACTGAAGGAAAGCACTGCAAAACCATAGAACCCGAGCGGCCACCAGGCACAGCGTTCCGCACAAGCCTTTGGCATCACAACATCATCACGATTGCGCCTCGCGCATAAGCGCTTCTACACTATCTTCTGGCAAAGTGTACCATTGGCCACGTGAAGGAATTTGGCACTGCCAGCTCTACCCCTTTTCCCTTGGCTTTCACATGAACACCCTCATTCATTTTTGGTAATACCTATCCTACCCATAAATACAAGCCTCAGTCATTTTACTATTAAGTCGAACACCCATCACACTTGCATTTTAATTTTTGAACACCAAGCACATGGACACACTCGTAATTTATATGCTTAATTTAAGCAGATATGGACTAAAAATGTAAGTTGAAGTATATTTAATGAACAATTTAAACTGAGATACTTCAAACCAATGTATATATCAACATGCATTCATCAATTTGTATAACTTGAGTTTTTGAATGACAACCCTAATAAAAGTTTCTAGAGCCGCCACTGTCCTTCAACAACAGGTTTCAATTGGCAAAGCATGTGCTGCCTAAGTCATTGCAACACCTTATGCCGAGCAGTGAATGACGTCTTTTAGCAAACCAAGGCATACCCCGCGGAACGGCGCAAGCCTTTGGCATCACAACGCTGTTAACGAAGGATGTGTGGTTGTCCTGGGATATGCAAATGTCTTTTAAGGTAGTTTACATAGCATTTTTTGACAGGATACATCTATTATTCCTGAGAGGACCACAAGGAAAGATTTCTATCCCTCATAACCTAAGGACCTTGAATGGGGAATGAGTGGTGTTAGGTTCTACAGTCCCCTAGTCTTGTAAATCTAGTGCAGTTTATGATGTAGAAATCCTGTCAAAATTTGGTGATATATACTGGAAACGCCCTTAGAAAATGACATCTTCTGGGCTATTATACGCATGCAATGCATCCAATAGTTCTTCCTTGGGAACCACTGACAGGATCCATGATAACATAGGAACCTGAGAGTTCAATGCGAAGTTTCAATACCTTAGTTGGCTGTTGACCTCGTTTCACATCCTGCGAAAACCATTAGCAAGTCAGACATTATATTTGGAACGCACAATGCAGTAAAATCATCGATTGCGAAAGTACTTGAATTATTAAGTATTAAATGGAACAGCAGCTGAAACATACGATCCGGGAAAATTATAAAGAACAAACAGTGATACAAAGGAAACCAAACTACTGTACTTTTTGATGGGCAAAATACATGGATGATTAATTAAAACATGTAAACAGAAGGAGCAAACCATTCAATCTGTTGTTTTTTAGTCCTCCGATAATCATGTTAACTCCTTGCTGATACTAACAAAAACTGCTAGCGACTACTGTGCTCCATAATTATATTATGCCACCTACTAGGGCAACAGTTTATTTTCCAGAGTTTCTTTTTCTACTTACATTTGTCTACCTTATAGAACTCCTCTCAGCTACATCTGGTTGCTTAAAATGTTGATTAATGATTTTTCAATGATCTGGTCAAATCATATCAGAATTTATCAGATCAGATACATCCACAAAACAGCTAACACAAATTCTACAATTAATGTCTACTTCAGATCAGGTACGTCCACAAAACAGCTAACACAAATTCTATAATGAGCATCTGACAATTCAAGAAATCACAAACTAGTAGAACAGGATAGTGTGCTTGATGATACCATTTCTTCCCCTTGTAGGAGTTTAACAAAGATAAAATCATAAAACACAATATAACCGTGTGCGATAAGATCAGTGGAGTAGAAGATCTAAACTTCTGAAAACTTGGAAAGTGAAAAGAAAAAAAATAAATTATGTTCCGAAGAAAAAAATCACGATACTCGAGCCAATAAAGACTAAGAAGATTGACTCAAGAACAAATTTCATTAAGAGCTCCATTGTTGAATGCGGACCTAACCATTAAACAAGAAGTGATGGGAACGATGCAATCTGTGAATACAGAAATTCTATTGAAAACAAATCCTAATGATTCATTGGTTGGGATGGCAGAAGTAACCGAGAATAAATTCATCTATTCTGAGAAGTCATGAGCTAACCCTACAACTGAAATAGATATAGAGCAAATATTCGCCCGCGAAAACTTTATTCCCATGAAACTGCCACAAGACATTGGAGGGTTTTGAGGGACAACTTGTTTGCTCCTTCGGCATATGCATTGGCCGTCAGTTATCTTATATCTATGGCCAAAGTAATATGCAAAATACATATTCCTACAACAGCCACGTTAGAAGACACAAACTTGCTGAATGAAAACTTATTTATTGCCAATCCAAACTACTCGGTTACAAGTTACACCAATCTTTCAAACAAAATCAAGTGAGGTTTTTAATAGCAAAATTGCAAGGTGTCTTATCAATAAGTCTAACCAGGCCCAAAAAGGAGCCAATAATTATTTAGTGAGCCAAGAAAAAAAAAAACAATAATTCTACAATAATTCTTTTATAATAACATATGAATTCGTAAAAAACAAGTACTAATAAGAATTTTACGCAAAGAAAAAATGAGGACGCAAAAATTAGAACGTATACTTACCAGCAAAGCAAAAGTTTTTAACTTACTAAAAAAAAAAGCAACAAGTTCTAAAATCAGAATCGCTAGCACCCTTGAAATTACCATCTTCAAACGTTGCACAAGCTTTGATGAATGCAGTAGAATATATAGAAGAACTGTTTCATTCTCCAAGGGAAGATAAAGAAAGACAACAAACGAAAAACAAAAAGATTAAAGCTTTGACGAAAAGAAGAAAGGAAACGATTCTTACATAATTCACAAAATTCCACTTGCTTTTCCATTTCTCAGAGGAAATGGGCGTGGAGTGAAACGAAGCCAAATGGGTCGACGAAGGTGATGATACCATTGAAGTTGATTGAATAACGGAATTCTTGAGAATCGAAACGTTTCGCCATTTAGGTAGCACTTGCATTATAGTATCAGCCGATTAAATTTGTAAACACGACCCCAACACAAATATACTGCTACAGAGCAATATTCATATATATATCTATACGGGTTTATATAAGAGTATCCCCAAGAATTTGGGCTACTCTTCCGTGAAAGGATTGTGGTTGCAGAAAATGTGGTTTTCCCTTTGGTGGTCGTTGGAGTGAGAATGAGATGAACCGCAGAGTTACTCGGACGCCCACCTACTGCTGCTTTTAGCTGTCTCCGATATCTGATGGGTTATTCGGACGCCAATACGGGCTGGGTATGGCATGACGTTCATGGGCCTTGGCCTTTAGTAAGAATCCACTCTTTCTGGGTTTGGTATTTTGCTTGCGGGCCTTGGCCTTAATTAACGAATTCACCCTCTTTTCTTACTGGGCTGTTTTTCTTTTTCTTTTTCCCCAATGGATGATTAGGTTTTTTGGAATACAACATGGAGTATTGTATTAAATGTGGGTGTAAAAGCTCTTTTAGTGGATGAGTCACATTAATGAATTTAATAATTCATTGATGTGGTAGTGTCATGTGTGCATTTAGTGTAATATTTTGTATATTAATTAGTAGTTTAGTACTTGTAGCTTTGCTTTTTTCAGAAACATGTGATCCACTGGATTGGGCTATTTTTTGTTGGCAATTTCATTGACAACATATACATTTTTTGTATCCCAATTTATTGAGTTGTATTTCTTTTTTATTTTTATATTTCTACAGTGTTTGTTTTAGGATTGTGGAAATGAATCGTTTCATTATGTGTTTTGTTTGAGTGTTGTAGATTTTAGTCAAGAGGGGTTGAACACATTGAAAAAGAAGTCGAAGGCTGCAAGTTTGACTCGAGCATTTTTCAAGTGTGTCTGGCAGCAAAATATTCTAATTGATTTTGCAAAATATTTTTCTCGTGCAAAACATCCAGCAATAATGGACGAATTCAGTAGCTATAAATACACAGCTATTGGGTAATTTTTTATAACACAACAGCCATACTTTGTTCCCTACGCTCCTACTCATTGTTAACATATTAGTGGCGGCTAGGGTTCCTGTATCTCGAATTTTTTGAAGGTCCATGAACTTATTGTGCTGAAAATTCATCTTTGAGAGGTTTTTTGATGTGCATCTTGGAGTACATATACGATCCATGTATCACTGAGTGGAAGATATATCTCCACGAGGTTGTGATATTGTTTTCATCCAACCTATATGAGAAAATCCTTAAGGAGGATTCTTAAGCAATAAAAGTCCATCGGTGGATTCCGGGAGGCAAACAGAAGGCTTGTGGATTCAAGGCAGTGGCAGTTAAAAGCACCGGGTGTGGTGAACGTGGATTCGGCAAGTGGATATTGGGCTTGATTGTGAGGATTCTAATCTTAGGTAAGATTGCTCGTAACTACACATTGGATATAGTGTTTTTTATTCTTTCCTGTGTTTTTTTTACCCATTTAGGTTTTTCCATGTATATGTGGTGTTCAGCTGTTTAATTGCTTTCTGTTTTGTGTTTCGTTCATATATCGATTGATTTATTAATTGGTGAGTTTTTCTTCAACCGAGGGTTAAAACCTAGCAAATCCATAAACCTATGCGATCTAGGATTTTCCAACTTGCAATTATGGGAGGTGTTCATGGTTGGAAATATGATAGAAGTATGAGATACAAGTAGGAAATAGAGAGATGTTCGACGATGGTCATGGAAATTTCCAAGGATATTGATGTTGAGAAAGTATGGATGGAGACAAAGGATTGTGGTTATGTTGAGGGTTAAATGGCAAAATGTTATTAGTTAATTTTTAAGATCCTGTGAAATTTCTTTTGTATTACACTATCAAAGAGATATCACAACATATCATTATCAATAGAGATGATTATAGATATTATGCCCCGCAAAATAAAATTATCATTAGCAAATACTTCATCCGTCCCCATTTTATAGTCCATTTTTGAGATTCCAACTTAATAAGGGGAGACAATCATTATAATTTCGAAAACATGTTTTTTCTCATCATGCCCTTTAATCATTACATTTTTTCTTACTTTTTTTATTATTTCTAATTTCAAAATATAATGGTAAAAGAGGAAATTTCTTAACAATTAACCAATTCGTGAAATGAGACAATATTTATGGAATGACAAAAAGTGTCAATTGATACTATAAAAGGGGAATGGGGGAGTAGAAGAATAAAAAATTGGGTTCCTAAGATGAAAAATGCGAGAAAAGGACTAAAGTGATAAATATAGTAAACTTAAAGCAGGCATAATGTTATTTATCCAGTTCCCAATTTCGAAGTCTCTGAAAGTCTGAACTCCGAACTGAACTAGGCCTGAGGAAACGTGACAAAACCCAACCCCGGGAGTCGAACTCACCCGCGCGTTTATCAATGTCCCCTTTTCCTTTTCCATGATTCCAAATAATTCCACCCGTCTGAGAGGCCTTCTTCTCTCTCCTCCTCTCCTTTTATGCTAAAACATTCAATTCAATTCACGCCCTTCCAAGTTCCATCCACACTATTTAGAGAGAGAAAACAGAAAGGTACGGGAGAATCGATTCCTTCACGCCTTTCTCATGATTTTCTGATTCGTAATTTATTTAGGGAATACTTCTTCTTCTTCACTCTTCCGTTGCAATAGAAAGCATACAGAAGTATTGATTGATTACTCACACAGAGAGACATACAGATACAGAGTGAGGGAGCGATCTTCAACATGCATTATCCGGCCGACGCAGCGGCGGAGGCGGAGGCGCAGGCAATCAATCCACTGAAGAGAAGCTTCGAAGTCATGAACTCGAAGCCGCATTCCACAGACACTGACAAATTCCGGCCAAGAGAGTACGCCTCATTACTGTTTTCATCGATTTGTTTTTTTCTTTTTATATGTATGATTTGTGTTTATAGATTTGAGTTGATTTGATTTATGTGTCTTTTTATTGCTCTGTATTAGGTACCAAACAAAAGTGTTTCAGATAGCAATGAGGCGAAACACGATCGCGGTGTTGGAGACGGGAGCCGGAAAGACTATGATTGCTGTGATGATCATCAAAGAAATTGCTCCATCGCTCAACCTCTCCCCTCCACAAAACAAGAAATTGATTATATTCTTGGCCCCCTCTGTTCACCTTGTTCACCAGGCATGTTATAGTTAGTGTTTTCATATTTGTGTTTTTGATCCTCTTCATTACATCGGTCCATTAGACATTTATTTAAGATGTTGTCACCTTATATACGGACAGACATAGGAATTTCTCCTCGTTATAAAGAGATTGTAACGAACATGGTACAGCTTATTTGTGTTATATTAAGTGAAGTGTCTTAATTTTTGTCAATTCTGAATTTTTGTTCGTTTTTTTCATCAATTTTGTTTTGAATTAAACATTCATCTAGAAGGGATGATCTGAAAACAGTTAAATGGAAAATATTGTTACCGAAAGCTAGGGGAAGTTCAGTAAAAAGACAATGACGTTGAAAAGAGTGTTTTTGAGGCCTTTATTGTTCCTTCCTCAGCCTTTTCAACTTCTGCCCAAATCTTTTTACTTTGTTGATTTTGTAGTCAAGATTTAACAAATTTTACAAACAATAAAAAATAAGCACTATTGTATTGCCCAATTTCCCCCGAGTCCCCCCAACAACCCAGAAAAAAAAAAAAAGTAGGAGGGATATTTAGATGCTTCGTGGTTTTATATCCCCCTCATCTATTGACAAGTCGTCTTTTTGTGGGCAATGCAGCAATTTGAAGTTATAAGATTCCACACACATCTTAAGGTGGAAGAATACTATGGAGCAAAAGGGGTTGATGAGTGGAATGCTGAATGCTGGGAAAAGGAAGTCAATGAGCATGATGTAAGTTGGACACCTCAAGACTTCCTCATGTTGATGTCGTATTAACACTGTAAATCTGTAATGTAATGCCATAACTATTTTTTTTATGGATTCACCCTTCGTCCTTTCTTCTTATCGTCTGTTTTGTTTGTTTACTTGATTCATATTTGTAAGAATAATATTATCAGTTTCCAATAAACGATTTACGTCCTAATTGTACATATGGGGTGAGGAAAGTGTTGCATAATGGTAGCAGTGCTGGGGTAGTGCTCGTCAATCATGTCTTGTTTTACTTGTGTTACAGGTATTGGTTATGACACCCCAGATTTTATTGGATGCCTTGAGGAAAGCATTCTTGAGTTTTGAAATGGTATGCTTAATGATAGTTGATGAATGCCATCGTGCTACTGGTAACCATCCTTACACAAGAATTATGAAGGTATACATTTTCTCCTTGTGTGTTAAACTCCTTCACTGGTTATATCAACTAGATACTTATATTGAAACTTTGGTGAAGGAGTTTTATCATAAATCTGGAAACAAGCCAAAATTTTTTGGAATGACAGCATCCCCTGTAATAAGAAAAGGTAACTCTTGCGTGTTTTTTATTTTATTTTATTTTATTTTTTTATCTCCCCGTGATATGTTTTTTCCATTTGTTATTCTGGTAATTTGGTTTAGATCTACTTTCCTGATATCAGTACATTTTGAGCTTCTTTTGTTCTCAGTTATTTCTGAAGGGCTTCGGATAAATTACTCTGGAGTCTTAAAACACACTATTTTCTAGTTATATTCTTCTAGTTTGAAGATGTAGATACAGTCTTTCTTCATGTACACAGACAGAATGGAAAGAAAAACCTTTTGTAAAAAATGGGGAAATAGTGTTTCTACACTTTTCTTAATATGGTGCATTAATATTTGTTATGCTCTTTTGAAGAGTATAAAAAGATAAAAGACCCATCTCGGAAATTAAGAAGATAGTCCCGGTGTGATGTAATTGTTAGGAATGCAAAGCTAGTTTTTGGTACTCTGTTGAGATGGACATGTGAAGAATTTGTGAAACATGGTAATGAGAACCTATTTCATCATGTAATAGCCTGAATTACAATCTTATTGACAAGTATTTCCATATTCTGGCTGCAAAAATGTTAATGCCATCAACTAAAATCTTGTTGAGGCTTCTGGAGACTTATAGGGGAAAAATTTCTACCTATAAGTTGGTTAACTAGTCATATTCACATCTTTGAAAAATTATCGTTTACATACTTTTCCTTCTCGTTCTAGTAAACTGTTCAATTTCTATTTTCTAATTTTTGATCTTCAAATATTGATTTTAGATTATTATTCGTGCTTCTGATTGCCTTTGCACAACAGGTGTCTCATCCACCACGGATTGTGAGGCGCAAATATCGGAACTTGAAGGCATCTTGGATTCCCAGGTTGTTTATGAATCTTCTTTTTTGATTTATAAGTTAGTGTTATTGAGTTGAACTATGTAGTGGGCTTTTTACTTACTTCTCCATGTCTGGACTTTTGCGACCTGCTTGTGCAGGTCTACACGATAGACGATAGGACAGAACTGGATGAAATTATCCCATCTGCAAAAGAAATTTGTATTTTTTATGATCCAGCCGTGTCTTTCAATATGGAGTTGAAAGAAAAGTTGGAATCATTATGGAAGAAGGTATCTCGAGTGTATACCAACCAAAACATGCGTATGTTTTGCATACAGTAGCTCATATGAAGATGTGGTGAATTGACTAAAGCATTTTTTTTTTCCTGCTTCAACAGTTTGATGTTTTGTTGCTTGAGTTGCAAGGGTCAATGCCAAGTCAATACAGAGATACAGAGGATAAGTGCAAGGCAATTCGAAAACGACTGGCCAACGACCATGCAAAGTTATTGTATTGTCTAGACAACCTTGGCCTCCTATGCACTCACGAGGTAGATTATATTGTGTAATTGTTTCAAGAGGAGATATAAGTGAAAGAAAAAGAACCAACACGAATTGCTTTTGATGCTGTTGGAGTTCGTAACCACCATTTTTTTTTCTAATTAGTTAGACTAGGACCTTGTCACTTCAGAGTAATTCTTTGTTTTCTCCTCATTGATATTCCATATTGTATTCCCATAATAAGTTTTTAGGTATTCTCTATTGGTTTGATTTTGATATCCGTTATCTTTTTTTTGCAGGCTGTTAAAGTTTGTATAGAGAACGCTCCTAGTGGGACAGAAGAATGTGAATTTTATAGAAAAAGTTCTTTGCAGTATAGAAATTTTCTTGACGAAGTTTTATCTGCAGTCAGCGCATCATTACCTCATGGTACGTATTTTGGTAGCTTTTATTTTTATTTACTCGTTACAAAAGTTAGTAAAAGTCTAAAAGCTTAAAATTTATTATAGTTGCTCTTCTTTGTTGGTAGTGTTTATTTTATCTTCATATGTGATTAGGTTGGTTAATTTTTTTGTTGGGTAAGCAATGTTAAAGCATCCAACTCAAAACCAATTGGCAATGAGTGGAGAGGCCGACCAAGCCCATATACTAGCTTGGGAGGTTGTAATTAACCAATGTGGGACAAGCTCTAACAAGCAATATTTCATTGCTTTCATGTTGTTAGTTGTCACATTAGTTCTAGCAGTGCCTTACGTTTTCTGTTTTGTATGTTTTTTCCACCCTATTTGACTTTTGTTTGGATAGGGTATTTTTGAACATTTCTAAGGCTTTCTTACTCACTTCTTTAGTGGACTTTTTTCTCTAAGTTTTATATGCCTTCTCAAGAAAAGTAAATCAAAATATGTGTGATGCTCTCCATTGCCTGATCAAAAAGTCTAGAACCCACGCAAAATGCACTTGAATGTGTGGGGACCACACATTCTTGCACCATGTGTGAGTGTTTGTGTGCATTTTGGGGGTGATGGTGGCATTATTGTTGCCTGTTACTATAATCTCTGAATAGAGAAAAATCTCAGGGTTTTATGCGAAGGATGCAATAGTTTGCCATGTTTTCCTTGTGAGGCTACTACTTCCCGCGTACCCTGTCTGTGGGGATTTGGTTTCTCGTTTGTACTTTAAATACATACTAACTGATTGTTATTTCTCAGGCAATGAAACTCTTTGCGATATCGGGTCGCATTGTTCAAAAACAGTAGCTATGGGCTGCATATCTCCAAAACTTGATGAACTTCTTCGACTTTTTCAATCATTTGGGTAATAGAACTTCCTATTTTGATTCTTCAGTTTGTACTGTTAGAAGATTCTCAACTTACTGTGCTCATTTGTGGTTGCAGGGAGTCCAGACAAGTGTTGTGCCTCATTTTTGTTGAGAGGATTATCACTGCTAAAGTTATTGAAAGAGTCATGAAGAGAATTAAAAACTTGTCTCATTTCACTGTTTCTTATTTGACTGGAAGTAATTCATCACTTGATGCTGTTGCACCAAAAGTTCAGAAAGAAACTTTGGCATCATTTCGCTCTGGAAAGGTATTTCCATTTTTTCATTTTCTTTGATTGGCAACTAAAGGGTAATTGTTTAAAAGAAAGGAAGGAGGTACAAGAAAAAGGAGGAAAAGAAGTTCTCCCAAGGAAACTGAACAAAACAAACTATATACCTCAAGGAAAGTTTTTTGTGCAAGGTCTTACTAAATGGGTGGTTATACGATGTTTCTTAGGTCAACTTATTATTTTCAACTGACGTGGTTGAAGAGGGAATTCATGTACCGAACTGCTCTTCTGTTATACGATTTGACCTGCCAAAGACAGTTCGTAGCTACATACAGTCACGTGGGCGAGCTCGTCAAAATTACTCCCAATTTGTCCTGATGCTTGAGAGGTAAGGTGGATCCATTTTCAGGTTTTCTTTTCTTTATGTCTACTCAAAATTACGCGAGATTGTCGCTCTGTTATAGTTTTCACTTTAGCACTGACAGATATCCCGTATTTGTGGAAGTTTCCAGTTGAGGTGTTCATTTTTCTGCCATTACTGAAGCATGATAATAGGTACTAACATTCTTGTAGGGGAAATATAAAGCAGAGAGAGCAAATATTTGATATTATACGGAGTGAATACTCAATGACAGATACTGCTGGAAGTAGAGACCCTGATTCCTGCGTTTTAAGAGCATGTAAGATCAAGGAAACAGATGCATATTATGTGGATGCAACTGGGGCATCAGTTACTGCGGATTCTAGCGTGAACCTCATTCATCGATATTGTGAAAAGCTCCCCAGAGATAAGTATGGACGTGTTTTCTTTGTCATCCCTCTCTCTCACACAGTAGTACTGTGCAGTACTTATTCAGCATATATCTATGTATACCTTATACTAAGCACTTGTAGCCCATGTGGTATCCTCACATCTTTTACAGAAAATCAGGAAAAAAAAATTAGTAAAAATCTCTGTGGCAACTTCCATCATTCTATTACCCCCCTCTTGAAAACTGCAATTTGGTAATTGCAATGGACTGATTTTAATTCCTAAAACCACTACCTAAATAACGTCACCCAATCAAAGTCTACCATTGGTATGAAAAAGGAAGTCTTTAAGTCAAGTTATAGATTCTCATTTACTTCTGGGAGTCCAGCAAAATCCTTGCAGTTTTTCCTCGTGGCAACCTCCCACATTCTATGACTCCTCTCTTTTTCACTCTCTTAAAATCTCCAATATGATAATTGCAATGGATTGATTTTAATTTCTAAAAGCGCTAGCTAAATAACGTTTCAGAATCAAAGTTTATTGTCAATTATGTAAAAGTCTTTACGTCAAGTTATTGATCTCATTTAGACCTAAATGATTTTAGTTTGAATATTGATTTATGAGGTGATTTTAGTTTGAATATTGATTTATGAGGTCCCCGTAAAAAAATCCTTTAAATGGAAAGGTTTTCCATTGTCATTGCAGGGCCTTAAATAGTCATATATATGAATTCGATAATATTGAGACTTAAACTTATGATTACATTAACTGATTTTGTTCACAGTTCTATCAAGAACCTTGAAAAAATTCTTGTAATTGGTCTTGTGCATCGCACAGGAACACTGTTTGTTCTGTCCTAAACACTTGATCTCATAACGTAGGTACTTCACTCCAAAGCCCAATTTCCAATACTTGTTGTCAGGAGACTCGTACCAGTGTAAATTAACATTACCCGCAAGTGCAGCTTTTCAAACTTTAGTTGGTCCACTAAGCACCAATTCTCATTTATCGAAGCAGCTTGTCTGCTTTGATGCATGTAAGAAATTGCATCAGATGAGAGCTCTTAGTGATCATCTCCTTCCTGTTAGTGAAGAGCCTTCAGAAAGTGAGGCCAATTTACAGAGCAGAGAATCAGCTTCAGGTGCAGGTATGCCTTTTGAACCTTGGATTATATAAAAGAATTTGTTTTTGTTTTTGTTTTTTTGTGTGTGGCTTTGGAGTCATGATCAAAGCACACATGCTGTAAAAAACTGATGATTTTTTAAAGGACTATGGGGCATCAAATACTCACTCCATGTTGCGTTTCTAACACTAATAACTTGACTTGTAAAACGGAGCATAAATGTACTAGAATGCAAGTATGACTTTGGTAGATAATTGAGCAAAAAAATTGTTGAGGGAGATGTTGGTGCTTATATTGTCCAGTTAAAAAGGTGAAATGTTAGTAACTCTATCCGATTCTATATGGTCTTTTAGGTACAGAATACAGACATGATAACATATTGATGCTCTAATCCTCCATTCTTTGACCGTGTTCCATTAGTAAGGATTGATGCCTATGCATGTTATTATGCAATTCTGTTTGTTTTGGTTTTGGTTAGTGGTATTCAAATAATGGCACCTTTGGATGTAATTGTTACTTAAGGATTATGCTGGCTTATTGGGAACATATCTTTGCTAATTTGTTTATCATCTTTTGTCTTGACGGCACTCTGTGTTCCTTGTGTGTTGTTTGTAGGGACAACAAAAAGGAAGGAATTACATGGGACAACCCGTGTTCGGGCACTATCTGGAACGTGGGGATTAAAACATGAAGGCGCCACCTTTCAAGCCTATAGATTAGATTTCTCTTGTAGTAAACCTGAAGAGCAATACTCCAGTTTTGTTCTTTTGATGGAATCGAGACTAGATGATGACGTTGGGAACATTGAAGTGGAACTTTACTTAGTTTCAAAGTTTGTAAGATCTTCTGTTTCTTCATGTGGCCCAGTACAGTTAGATGCAGAACAGGTTCAAGCATAACTTATAAATTATGAGTTCTGTTAATGTGAAAAACTTCCACTAATGCCAATTGAATATGGTTTTCTCTTACCAGGTGATGAGAGCGAGGTGTTTTCATGAACTGTTTTTTAATGGGTTATTTGGGAAATTGTTTGTTGGATCGAGATCATCTGGCGGAGGAAGAAAATTTTTGTTGCAGCCAGAGGGTGAATCATTATGGGACCCCTCCAACATGTATCTTCTCCTACCACTGGAGTCTTCAAATGTTTGTAGTCACGATGCATGGAGAGTCAATTGGATGGGAATTGACTCTTGTGTTTCTGCTGTTGAATTTATGAAGGAAAATGCTTGGTTAAGAGCTAAGCAATCCGATGGTGACAAGGGGGATTCATTAATTGATGGCACAAATTCAACCGAGAATGACTACAAAAGCAAAGATCTTATCCACTTGGCTAATAAATCAGTTGAATTGAAAAACCTTAGGCAATTGGTGGTTTTGGCAATACATACGGGGAGAATTTACTCAGTGCTAGATGTTGTGGACAACACATCTGCTGCAAGTCCTTTTGATGGAAATACTGATGCAAATTCTTCCAATTATTCATCCTTTGCCGCTTATTTTCACAAAAAGTAGGTGATTTTATTACAAAACATAATGCTGTCTTCAACGTGTAGGCCAGTTTTGCCTAATATTTGTTAATGACTGAACCATAATATTTGACCTTATCAGGTATGGGATAACACTAATGCATCCTGGACAGCCTTTGCTGCTGCTAAAGCAAAGTCACAATGCACACAACCTCCTTGTGGATTTTCGAAGTGAAGGTTTTCTTCCTACCTTCCTAACATTAGCTAAAACAAGCAAGTCACGTACTTGTTCCCTCCTCATATATGTTGTTTTACAATCTGGATGTGTACTAAATCACACCCACGATAAATTGATTTTGTATCATTATATTTGTTCCAAGTGACTACTGTTTCTTTTTGTTTATGCTTTCTATCATATGGTTTTGTGCTTTTAAATACTCCTTCCATTCTAAATTGCTGATCACTTTTGGGAATTCCAACTTTTTAAGCAGACATGCAATGACTGCATTCACATTAAACATATTCATAAATTTCCAACAATGCCCTTATATTTTCAACTTTTGAATGGAATGATGGTTTTTGGTAAAGGGGTTATTTTGGGAGATTAAATAAATTTCGTTTTGACTTTTCAAAGAGGACTAATGATTTGGAACACCGCAAAATAGTATAAGGGACAAGCAATTTGGAACAGAGGGAGTACGTAAGTTATAACAACACATCATGAATATTCCTCCGAAGCTTATTTGTTGGAAAATCCATGTATCCAGTAATGCCATTTATTTAGTTTAATTTTAGAGAACGATCACTCGTATATCTTACATTAAGGTACATTGATACATGGCATTTAATTGAGCATGTTCATAATACAAGAAGTAAAAAGAAACTAACCAAGTACTCGTAAATGGTATTTTTTGGGTGTTCAATCCATCTGGGTTTATCCTGTTCGGGAACTGGCCGTTGATAATGATGGGGCAGTGGGCATCATCCTGTGACAAACTAAAGGAGAGAATAATTGATATATTACTGATAATACTTTCGCTCATCCATGGTATTTCTAATGTTGTACTGAGGTTCTTGTTAATGGGGCTAACACTTTTCTTGAAAGGGTACTCTCATGTGACCCCTAGAACTAGAATCTCTTTTTAAGTAAAACCTCTCAAATTGTGCTGTTCAAATATCCCACGTTGTGAACTCGATTCATAATACGTTAGATAGTTGTTTACTGCTTAAGAATTTCAGTGACATGTTACCAACTGGTGGAAATCTTAAAACAAACAGAACAAAGGCTACTCTGAAGAAGAAAAGGATAAATAATTAACAGTGTGGCTCCACCAAGTTTGCATCAGAAAGTAACTGAGCTTATTGTTTGACGTTTTTTGAAGCTGCTTTGATACGACTGTTGATTTTGTATGGCTTCACAGTCATAATTGCATAACTCTCCATTTGTTGTCTGAATTAGCAGGTGGTGCATGTGGAAAGAGATTTGAAGCAGGCAGTAAATCTGTAGTTAAAAAGCCCCAAACTCATGTGCATATGCCACCGGAACTTTTAGTTAGCATTGAAATACCAATCTCTGTCATAAAATCATTCTACTTGCTACCATCAGTAATGCAGAGAGTGGAGTCCCTAATGTTGGCCAGCCAGCTTCGAGAAGAGATTTCCTGCTTTCATAGCGATTGTCGGATATCTAGCTCATTGGTTTGTGTTTATGTTGGGGGAAACATTTTCTTGGCTGTCTATTTTTAGTAAACAACATCTTACTAGCCTTCATTTTTTTTCTTGATTAGATTCTGGAAGCCATCACAACTCTTAGATGTACTGAGAGTTTTTCCATGGAGCGTTTGGAGTTGCTGGGAGATTCAGTTTTGAAGTATGTTGTGAGCTGCCATCTGTTTCTTAAATACCCCAAGAAGCATGAAGGACAATTATCTTCTCGGCGCTCATGGGCTGTTTGTAATGCTACCCTATACAAAGTGGGAATTGATCACAATATACAGGTTTTAATTTCTCTGCTAGAAATTGTGTAAACTTGTTTTGCTGGTGACTTCTTTTTAGTCCATTCTATTGGTTGGGCCTTTTGGCTAGCACTCATTTTCCATCCTTTAGACACTTGCCATTGTGAACTGCTAGGGTGATCAGAAGTCGAAAAGGATACTGCCGCTTATACAATGGCTATGTAGCCAAGCATTTAAGAAGATATAACATTTTTGTGATTGACAACCTTGCTGCTAAAACGGAGATCTTTGGATTTTGTAAGACAAATTTGTACCCTCACATGTTGAATTAGATGGTAATTACAACTGTTAGGATACGATAGGATAAACGTATACCTTTCCTTGCTCCTAGTACTAACACCAGATAAGAAAAAACTTCTTTTCCTTTACCATGCAGAACCTTCACTCTAGGAAGAAAAATCGTCATTTATGCATGCAAGCTGCTGCTTCTCCAGTTTTTTGGTTTCTACACCCAAAAAGAATAAATAAAGGATAATTTAGATGTCATTTCTAGGTTGTGGTGATATAGGTGTTAAGTTACCAGTAGTCTCAAAAGCTAAAGCTGTTAGGAAATGGGCCAAACAATGTATATCAAGCTGTTCAACATCCTCCCTCAAGTGCAACCCTGTCTTGCTAGACGGGAGATGCAAATTTTCACAGATAAAGCGAAGCAGAATACAGAATGGAGAAGCAGAAATGCGAACAGGGAACAAATGCAAATAGAGAGACTTCAACCCAAGACCTCTCTCGACTGAAAGCTTAAGATGTTAGGAAATGGGCCCAACTATGTATATCAAGCTATTCAACAGTAGGAATCCCATTCACTGATCTTGTAAGACTATACTACCCTTGACATAGAAAAAGATAACAAAAGTAACCCTAATATAAAAGATAAAAAGCACAACAAAACCCTATACTTTCACAATTAACCCGATAATGCGGCTCCCTCCAGTTTAGAACTTGCTGGGATTAGTAGATTGGACACGGTTTATTAACCTTTGGGATGATGTTCATAAAGTAGCTGCTCTCAAACTCTTAAGTTATACTTACAAATGTGAGCCCAACGATACCTATATGGCACATTGATGGTTTTTCTTCCTTTTGGTTTGATCAAGATTGGTATCACCAAGTGATTTTCAATTACAGAATGCAGTTGTCTCGCTCACTTCGCTACACATTTCCCATCTCTATTTTTGTAGATATTACGCTAGTCAATCTCAGTCCGGTCTTAGTCGTTGGTTTATGGATCAGACCTGGCAGTTGGTTTGGTATAGGTACATCTGGATTTCATATTGCACCTAACGCTAATTGTATGGTCCAGAATAACATTATCAACGAGGTTTGTCGCTTAGTAGTCATCAGAGGGCTTCATAGGTGAGCTTACCTTGTGATGTTGGAGTTCAAGTTAAGAAGTGCCACTCACTTTTGAGTGGGAATACTATGATACCGAGACTTCAATGACCTGTATAGTTGTGATGCATATGTAATTTTAGTTTAGGATTAGTTCGAAAAGTTAACAGGCTTTGGTCTTGTGCAAACCTTCTTTACTAACCTTTCAAATGTATATTTTTCGCTGTTCTTCCATGTATCCTAATTGATTTTACGAATTATTGTGCTATGTTTACAGGGGTATATACGAGACGGTGCATTTGATCCCCGTCGATGGGTTGCGCCAGGTCAGCGTTCTCTCCGCCCTTTTCCTTGTGCATGTGGGGTAGATAGTTTGGAAGTGCCTCTTGATAGCAGGTTTCAAACTGAAGATACCAAAGTTGTTGTCGGGAAGTGTTGCGACAGAGGTCATAGGTGGATGGGTTCAAAAACCATATCTGATTGTGTTGAAGCCCTCATAGGAGCATACTATGTTGGTGGTGGATTGACTGCAGCTCTTTACTTGATGAAATGGCTAAGTATTGGTTCTGAACTTGAGCCCTCACTAGTAGATGAAGCCATTGCAAGTGCATCTCTCCACTCCTACATCCCCCAAGCGAAGGAGATTGAAATTCTAGAATCAAAGCTTGCCTATGAGTTCTCTACCAAGGGTCTGTTACTAGAGGCGATAACACATGCATCAGAGCAAGAACTGGGAGTTGGTTACTGTTACCAGGTAGTGATGGGTAATTTGCAGTTTGTTTGACTTCATTCTTCGATTATTTCAACGAGAGCATGTAAACAGATCGAAAAATGAAAAAAATGGAATATGTTACTTTTGATGCCTTCTAACCGTTTTAGACTTAGTTTTAGAGCTTTAATTGAACATAAATCTGCCTAGAAGGTTTAAGCTCCGACTCCTTGGCCATGGATTTATAGATTGACTATGGATCTGTGGACTTACTTTTCTTTGGAAATAGCCTTTGTTCTTCTAGATCTTTTAGTGAATAATAAAATAATTGTGTGCATATTTTTGGGATTATATGCAATGCCATTGACACGTCCATATTATCTCAATTTTATTTTGTCATTGACAGAGACTTGAATTTCTTGGGGACTCTGTGTTAGACATACTTATCACGTGGCATCTGTACAAAAGCCACACAGAGATTGATCCCGGGGAATTGACAGACTTGCGTTCAGCCTCCGTGAATAATGAGAATTTTGCTCATGCGGCTGTGAAACGAAATCTTCATCCACATCTTCAACATTGCTCTGGATTTCTTTTAGATCAAATTACAGATTATGTGAAGTGTGTTGCTGATTCACATAGCATTGCCAAGCCCTTCCAAAGCGTGAATGGTCCCAAGGTACATTTTATTCGGCCTCGTGAAAAAAAGTTTACAATTACTTTAATAAGTGTGGTTGGTTGCTGTTCATTGGCTCAGTTTGGATTTTATTGGTCTTACTAGTTTTAGAAAAGTACCGGATTTTATAAAACATTGAAAAGGTGTTATCAAATTGTTGAAAACCTGATCAAGGAAAAGAAAAGCAAACATCGTTGAAAACTATTTCTTGTGGATACTGCGCAACAAATAATGAGTGCTTTAGTTCGGAAATAATTTGTGCAAATTCATAATTGTTATGTGGAAATGGTTTTGAAAAAACAAAATCATTCTGAACGCTTGTATTATAAATGGGAACACACAAATTGTTAGCTGCTATGATGTTTTTCCATTTCAATGTGTAATTTTATGCTTCTGGATTTTGACCCCTCATAGATGCACACTCATTATAAAGCATGAATGGTTATATGTAAGAAACATTCTACGGAATTCCCCTTTTCGGAGTCGTAACTATCTATTGATTTAGCACACAAAGTCAGAATACCATAAAAGACTCAGAAGCGCGTGTCTATGAATAATTACCGGGATGTCTTGCTTTTCATTTTTTAAACAAAGAATCGCTTTCTCTTGGCATACTAAAGAATGATGAGTTTGTATTTGCATGTCTTCTGCTACAGGCTCTTGGAGATATGGTGGAAAGTATTGCAGGGGCAATACTTATTGATACCAAGCTCAATCTGGATGACGTGTGGAGAATCTTTAAACCCATATTATCTCCAATTGTAACTCCTGATAAACTTGAACTGCCTCCTCTGCGTGAACTGATTGAATTATGCGACTCTCTTGGGTACTTCATTAAAGAAACTTGTATTAAAAAGGGAGAGTTATTACACGCCGAGCTTAGATTACAGTTGAAAGATGTCTTACTGGTCGGAGAAGGACTTGGGCCCAACAGAAAAGCTGCAAAGGGAAAAGCAGCTCTTCATTTGCTGAAGGAACTGGAGGTTTGTTGATGCTTACTCTAACTTTGTTACTTTTGTTGTAAAAGTTTCTAAGAGTGTTTTGCAATATTGTAAAAAGGAAGAAATATACAGCTACTAAAAATTTTATATGGGAAATTACTAAGATACTGCTTATCAGCTCTCTTTTAAGGTCGCCAATCCCCATCCACCCACCCACTTATGCACAAAAAATGAATCACTTGATTTTTTTTATGGAGAACGGTTTTGACATAATATTATTGTGCACACTGCTTTAAGCAAAAGTTTTGTATGAGGAATAAAGTAGAACATATTCGCAGTGTGGAGTTAATGAGATGACATTCTTATTGCTTTTGTGAGATATAAGACCTGTGAGATATAAGACCAACTAGAACAATAGATCTTATTTTGCTTTCATGATCGGTGCTAGTCTTTGAGGCTGTTGCAATCATGAGTTCTTTGAATGAATACAGTTACTCACATCACGTGTTGATCAGTTGCAAACATATCTATTGACCAAACGTTGGTTAAAATTTTATATTCATCTCAAGTTTTCATCAAACAGGATAGAGGAATTTCATCTTCCAAAAGGAGAAAACAAGCTCCTGACTCAGTTGGTGTTCCCTCTAGCCTAGACCTGGGTAAAGATATCTGCAGCCAAAAAAATGTTGATTCTAAGCCAGTAGTCCAAAAAAAGCAGAAGACAACAATAAATGGGTTGTATTCAGAGAAAACTACAAATCCTTCACGGAGCAATGACAGCCCTACGAAATCTAGTGGTTCCATCCCAGGTACGTATTATTCTTTTTCTCACATCCCCATAGGTATTTGAAAAACAAGCACGAGCATGTTAACTTCTTCCGAATCCCATATGCTCCTTGTATGGTATCCACAAGAAAGGAATTCAAAGAGCGCATCTAGTTCTCTCTGTGAAAGCTATTATAAATGCGAGTGCAATTATTGGTTGACATGTAATACGGTTCTTACATATTTTCGAAGGATGGATGTGGGAAAATGTGCTTGCTTAAGTACTTGTTAATTATTATAAATACCTACCATGCATTTCCTTTGTACCCTCAACGTAACAGTTGAAGTCGGAAGGGAATGATTTTTTTTTTCTCATTTTATCATGCAAAGGTTTTCCATTGAATACACTATTTTTTGTTAATACATGGTGTCCCGGGCCAGCTTGGTGCACCTTGGACTAATCCCTACAGTCCCTCCCATAGCCATTTCAGGTGGCCCCAAGAGTTGCTTGCAAGGGGAATTGAAACTTAGATCTTAGGTGGGAGCAAATCCTTAAGTCCCAGGCCAAGACCAATTGGCCAACCCCTTGGGGTTAAGTCCTCGTTGAATACATTTTACATTCAAGCAAATGTAGTTTAAGCACATATAATTGGAGTGTTGTGACTTCCACAAGAATTTAACTTGTGAAGAAAATTGATTAATTGCTGTGATAGCTTTTCAAAATAATGAAGCACTTTATATTATCCCTCACTGAATCGGGAGTGTTTATGCATAGTTTTTTTGTTCTGCACTCACTGATTACAAAAGGACGGCCAACCACTCCCACTTGTTCTTATTTAGCTTTTGCTCATGAGGTTGGCTCTTTTTTGTGCATTTTCCCACTTTAATGTATCATTTAAAGTTGATATTGAAGTATTTGTTATCTCTATTATTTGATAATGATTCCTATTTTGGGTCAGTTCTTCCATCCATTGACATGAAGAAAGGAGGACCTCGAGGATCCCTTTTTGAGCTATGCAAGAGATTGCAGTGGCCGATACCTACCTTTGAATCAGCAGAGGTCAAATCAAGGTTCTTCCCTCCAATCTGTGCTTATCAAGCAATTGTTAATTCTCCTTAATTAGAAATTACTCCCCCATTTGTTTTGTCCATATCCACTAATCTAGCGATCTCGGACAATCATCGATTCTTTCTAATTTATTGATTTTTTAAATGATTTTGAAAACTTTATCAACCAGAACTAACGAGATCCCTTGATTGATCGAAAAAGCCTAGAAAAATGTTTCACAAACTTACATTGCTTGTTGGAGGAGGGAGTATTTTTGTTTCCACTCATATTTCCTTTTTAATTACTTACGACAGTTGGAATATTAGCCTAACCATTACACTTATGCACAGAACTCCTATTGAATTCCGTGAAGGTTCTGAAAAAAGGACGGGGTTCAACAGTTTCACGACTACGATAACCTTGACAATACCCGACTTTGGAGTGATTAAAGTCGGTGGCGATCAAAGAGCAGATAAAAATAGTTCAAAAGATTCAGCTGCAATCCTCATGCTGTACGAGCTTGAACGGCTGAAGCAGATCGTAATTGGTGGTGGTGCCGTATAATTTAACCTAGATGCGTACTGATGCTTTCTCAAGTTCAACAGAAATTGGGTGAAGCTCTTTTTCTTGTCATCTTAACCTGCTAAGCATTTGTCAAAATTTAGAGTGGAAAATATAAATTAGTGATAGTATTAGAGTTAACGTCAGCACAAGTCATTCTTGTCTAACGGGCGATGGTGTAATGTAGAACAAGAAAACATACTGATTGTTGGCGCATGTGGATTTAAATATTTACTATGCTTCAATGTGAAACGATGGGCATCTACCTAAATTCGTTAAATAAATATGATTCAACTACAAAAATGCGTGGAATTGTTTTCGATTCATCACTCTTGATAAATTTTTTTGTCAGTAATCATAGTTAAACAAATTACAAGTTCGCATTAGCGTCAAACAAAATTAATTAAAATATTAAGCGTGTTGCATAATTGAAGGAATAATTATGCAACACGTATGATTTTACATGACGAAAAAGTATAATTCCTTAACTTATAATTCCATAACTTGATGGAATCTACCAGCCTGTTTGTTAGGAGGATGGGGGGAGTCTGTAGTGACTATAGGCTGTAGTGAGCTAATCACATACACAATGTGGGGGCTTGTTTTTGTCACTCTCCCCTCCAAATTATGTCTGGCTCCCACTTCACAAGAAAGAGGAAGAACATAACCGAAAGACAACAAACAGTAAATTAGAAACAAGTTTTAATGCATTTAGAAACAAGCTTTAATCCGAAAAATAACCTTTTTCCACCCATTTCGAACCAATTGCACTAAAAAAGAAGAAGAAAAGAAGCAGATCCACATGAATCCCAATCGGATACGTCAAAACCAAGATCAACCCAGTAATCCATTATTAGTATGTACTTAGCAAGTTGCCTACCAGAAATAACCTATATCAGTATATCTGGCACTCCAACATATATAGCAAGTTTCGACAGTACTTTTCAAACTTTTTTAAGCAGACCCTAGTCTTCAAGTTCATGAGACAATGGAGGTGATCTCATAAAGTTTCCGATGCTATGAATTGTGGTCTTACCGCCCAGTTTGATAGGGGCGCAAATGTACCCATTAACGGCCCCTAATTATTGTCGTTATGCCAGTTTAATATATTAATTGGAGTTTGATACTCGATTTCCTCGTTTCAGGACTTGCGGAACAATTGAACGAAACACGGTGTTAAATTGCCATATATGGAATTGGAGCATTAAGCCGACATGGATTTGCACGTGATGCAAGTTTTAGGCAACTGGGCTAGGATTATTTAATTGATTGCACAATCAAGAAACATACTATGAAGTATGGGCCAGTCAACAGGCCTTTGGGTTTGCTAAAATTAAACGTGCATGATAATGATGGCCCATTAGTTGGAAAGCTTGGTACCATACTCGGCAATTATAAAAGGAGGCAGCAGCAAGGGTTTGCGGGGGGACTTTACACGCAGAAGAGAAATCACGAAGCTGGCGCACAACGGAAGTTAGTTCCCCCGGCTGGGAACAATGACCAACTCCTCCATGATCGGCTAACGGTTCCGACTTGGGTAACGAGGATATCTCTCCAAGTAGTACAGTTGTCTAGATTTCTGGGGTTTTATATTCAATCTTTGATTGTATGACTTGGATGATTCATAATTTTTATGAAAGTTTTTATTCTTTCAATCTTCTTATCGTATTTATATACGCATTATTAAATACTGTCATACAATGGTGTTTTTTCAACGCTTCAGGATAGTTTCTGAGATAGGTTATACAACGTTAGACGGGTCGTGCCGCCCGTTAAGTCCGGTGAGACGACCCGCACTATGTTGAGATAGTCTATACAAAGTACGAGTCTTGAGAATCTTTTTGGTGCAACGGTTGACAATGCTTCAAGATAGGCTTTGAGATAGATTATACGACGTGAGACAGGTCATGCCGCCCGTTAAGTCCGGTGAGACGATCCATGCCGTGTTGAGATAGTCTATACGGAGTACGAGTCTTGATTATGTTTTTGGTTTGGTCATATGTTGAATGAAACCCTAGATTTCATTACAATTATACTACGAGGGGAGGTTGAATCGAAGCCCTAGTCCTTTCTCTCACTTGTTTTTAAACTTTAATTGCTTTCTAGTTACTTTTAGTTTAATTAATTCAAATCCAAACCACTTTTTTCTTTCAGAATTAAATTAGAATTTAATTGAAGGTACCGCGACTTAGCTTTTTACTCCCCGTGGACGATCTCGGACTTAACCACTATTCTTCGGGATAATTGTTAATTCTCTGTTTTATAAATTATATTTTTGGTACAAAAACGACATACCACAGTTACAGACTCAGAAATCCATGCTGCCCTCATGGCCATAGGTTCGACAAAAGCCCCGGGAATTGACGGCATGACAGCTTTGTTTTACCAATCCTATTGGTCGATAGTTGGGGCAGATGTAGTGGCGGCAGTGAAAAGCTTCTTTCATAGTTCCTGTTTGTTGCGTAGTGTGAATCAGACACTAATTACCCTCGTTCCAAAGATATGCTGCCCAACGAAGCCTGGCCATTTTAGGCCTATAAGTCTCTGTAATATTTCCTATAAGCTTATTACTAAGATCCTTGCCAATAGGCTCAAGGCTATCCCCCCTCACATAATTTTAGAGAATCAAAGTGCATTTGTTGGGGTCGGCAAATTTCTGATACTATTCTTGTATTCACTAAAAATGGGCATTATGGGAAGCATGATTGGGCTGTTCCCAAGCTTGACATGGCAAAGGGTTTTCATAGTATTGAATGGCCGTATTTGGAGGCAATGCTACAAAAATTTTGGTTCGACGATCAGTGGGTTCGCTGGGCTATGGCTTGTGTCACGACAGTATCGTTTGCGACTGTTATTAATGATGAAAAGGGAGAGTTGTTCGCGCCCACATGGGGGATTAGGCAAGGCTATTCACTCTCCCTACTTATTCATCCTTTGCGCAGAGGGCTTCCATTACCTAATCCAGCAAGCAATGGCAAACAACTCCCTCAATGGGATTAAAATAGGCTGGAACTGCCCTCCTGCTTCTCACTTGTTTTTTGCTGATGACTCAGTCCTTTTCTGGGAAACCATAACGTCTGGCTGTCAAGCGTTCAACGAGATATTGCGGAAATATGAGCAAGCTTCTGGGCAAATGGTTAACAGAGATAAATCCACTTTGTTCTTTAGTCCAAATACCCCTGTCGAGGTCAAGAAAGCAATCTCTGAATCTCTTGATATCCGGCTTGAGAGCCAAGGCAGAATGTATCTGCCTATCTGGGTTACCATCCATTATTGGGAAATCAAAGACAGAAGTTTTTAAGTTTGTTAAAGACCGAGTTCTTGCAAAATTGAAAAGCTGGAATGTATATTTAACCTTGGTGGCAGAGAAGTTATATGAAATCAGTGCTACTGGCCATGCCCAATTATGTAATGCAGTGCTTTCTCTTGCCGAAAGGTGTATGCAAAGACCTATGTTGTGCTATCCGAAAATTTTGGTGGGGAAGCAAGGATGGCAAGAATAAAGTCAAGTGGATTAATTGTAATAAACTCTGTGATAGTAAAGCTCGTGGTGGCCTGGGTTTTCGCGATCTTCACGCTTTCAACCCTGCTTTCCTCGCAAAGCAAGGTTGGAGACTCATCCATGGACCTAGTTCCCGATTCCAATGGTTTTTGAAGGGAAAATACTTCCATAACAGTTATTTTTGGGAGCAAGCTGTCCAAGTTCGTCTTCATGGGCTTGGCGTAGCATTCACGCGGGCAGGGCAGTGCTAAAAAAAAGGATGGAGATGGTGTGTGTTTGAAAAATGCGTTTCAATTAACATTTGGCATGACCCATGGCTGCCCCGCCCTCTCTCCTTCAAAGTTCTAACTTCGCATCCCTCAACGGGCTCCCTGCATCAACCTATCCAGGATGTCTCTGATCTTCTTTCTAGTGAGGACCATAGCTGGAGGGTTACTCTAACTAAAGAGCTCTTCTCTGAAATTGATGCCGACTCTATTCTCTCAATTCCCTGTTGAAGATGATAAGATTTGCAGCTGCAGCAGCAGCCCTCATTCTCCATGTGGGAAAATCTTCAGGATTGGATCCAATTTAATGTAGCCCATTTTGTGGACTTTTGAGGCACTCACGTTGTTCAAGCGTGGATGATGAACAGGGACTGATTTTTCCCCTATAAATACCTTTGTATTATGATATTGTAAACTCATCAGAGAGAGTAGCAATTGAGAGGGGTTTGGGTATACACTTTGGGGGTTTTTGGGTGAGTGATTGTAATCTCCTCCATTATAGTGAAATCCGCTGCCCGTGGAGTAGGTAATTTGCTGAACCACGTAAAAATATTGTCTCCCTGTGTTTGCTTGAGGTGTGTGTGTTCTGGGTAGTTGTTTTTCCTAACAAATTGGTATCAGAGCTCCAGGAGCTGAAAACCGAGCGTTTTTCGAAACTGCCCAGATTAAAAATTGCTCGAAATCAAATTTTGAGCACACGGTTGGATTCGTCTCGTCGAGACGATTTCAGAATGGTATAATAAGCCTTGATCCGACATCGGGGTGAAGCACACCTCCCGGTCAAAGTTACGCGAGTGGTCAACACTCGCCCGCCGTAGATCCACGCGCTTAACACGCGCCACTGTCTTCTCTGGCATTGAGGATCCGACACAAGACCCGAATTATTATCCGGATCGACCCGACCTGAAGCCGACCCAAGCCGGGAGGGAGTTGATCGACCGGCTAATTGAGCCGTTTGACCAGCTCCTTGAGCCGTTGACCAGCTGACCCAGTTGACCAAGCTGGTACTATTCACGGATTACTATTCACAGGCCTTTTTTTGAAGTAATTTTGGGTTTGGCTCATTTTGGGCCCATTTCAACTGGGCAAGACTTGTTCCCGCACAGAGACGACCTTCCGGACGCAACCGCAGTCTCAGATTTTCGTAATTCCGCACCTACGGCATTGCATTTGTCTATTTTGATCAAAGAAACGGCCGTTTCAAGCATTTTTGGGCATTAGAAATCGTTGGTGGTGTAGCCTAAGGAGTCCACATGTCAAAAGCTCTTGAGGAAAAACCTGAGGAAAAGCCTGAGGTAAAGATGTCGGAGTCCTCAACAAGCTCCGGACGAAGAACCGCGGTATCTAATGCCAAGTTCGAGGTTGAAAAGTTCGACAGAACCAACAACTTCGGTATGTGGCAGTGCGAAGTAATGGATGTTCTTATCCAAGAGGATTTGGAGATCACCCTGGAGGACAAACCCAGGGACATGGCGGAGAAGGATTGGGACAAGATCAATCGACAAGCGTGTGGCACGATCCGATTATGCCTCCACAAAGATCAGAAATACTTTGTCATGAAAGAGACAAAGGCGAAGGATCTTTGGAAGAAGCTCGAGGAGAAGTATATGACGAAGAGCATAGAGAGCCGCCTCTATCTCAAGAAGAAGCTTTTTCGATTCCAGTATCGGGAAGGTATATCTATGTCCGAACATTTGAATGATTATAATAAAATCCTCGCAGATTTACAGAACTTGGATGTTGAAATCCAAGACGAGGATAAGGCTTTACTATTGTTAAATTCCTTGCCGGATTCCTATGAGCATTTGATTACCACACTTTTGTACGGCAAGGAAAAGATTTCGTTTAACGATGTATCTAGTGTCTTGGTCAATAATGAGTACCGCAGGAAAGACAAGCAGGTCCGCCGAGATACATCCAGTGAAGCCTTGACTGTAAAAGGGAGAACTAAAACCAAGCAGCCTACCAACAACATGGGACGTTCTCGCTCAAAATCCCGTGGTGGTTCATCTGGTAATCGAAAGATTGCCAAAGACGAGTGCGCCTTTTGCCGTAACAAAGGGCACTGGAAGAGATTGCCCAAAGCTGAAGGGCTTCAAATGCCAATGTTGCACGTGAAGATGTAGATCCAGACATTGCCTTGACAGGTTTAGCGCTCGTTTGCCGCTCTGACGAGTGGATCTTGGACTCAGGGTGCACCTACCATATGTGTCCCAATCGGGGCTGGTTCTCTGATTTCTCAGAGATCGACGGTGGAACAGTTCTTATGGGCAATGACAATGCATGTAAGACTCAGGGAATAGGAAACATCCGTTTAAAGCTACATGGTGGAACTGTCAGGGACCTCACAAACGTTCGGTATGTACCGGACTTACGGAAGAATCTCATTTCACTCAGGACTCTGGACTCGAAAGGGTTTAGGATCAAAATGGAAGGCGGAGTTCTCAAAGTGGTTATAGGGGCTCTAGTTGTTATGAAGGGCATCAAGCGCAATAATTTGTATTTTCTTCAAGGGAGTACAGTTGAAGATGGAGCTTCCACTGTTAGTGAAAAGCTCGACGAGGTTGATTCAGATACCACCAGACTTTGGCACATGCGACTGCGGCACGCCGGGGAGAAAGCCTTGCAATCTCTGGCGAAGCAGGGCTTACTAAAAGGTGCCAAGACAGGGAAGCTTACTTTTTGTGAGCATTGTGTTCTGAGGAAACAGACCCGGATCAAGTTCGAAACAGCAGTCCATCGTACAAAAGGGACTCTTGACTACGTGCATACCGATGTTTGGGGACCTACCAAAGTTGCATCTTTGGGTGGTAAGCACTGATTTGTGACATTTGTTGATGATTATTCTCGTCGTGTGTAGGTGTACACGATGAAGCGTAAAAGTGAAGTGCTGGATATCTTTCTTGACTGGAAGAAGATGATGGAAACTCAGACCGACAGGAAGATCAAGCGGCTCAGATCAGACAATGGAGGAGAGTACAAGTTAAATACTCCGCAACAGAATAGGGTGGCAGAACGCATGAACCATACTTTGCTAGAAAAGGTTCGGTGCATGCTATTGAATGCCGGATTAAGCAAGCAATTTTGGGCGGAAGCTGTGACATATGCTTGCCACCTTATCAACCGATTACCCGCAGCTGCTATTGGCGGGAAAACACCTATTGAGATGTGGTCAGGTACTCATGCTACTGATTATGATTCGTTGCACACTTTTGGGTGCCCTGCTTATTATCATGTTCAGGAAGATAAACTTGATCCTAGAGCCAAGAAATCCAAATTCTTGGGCTTTAGTTCTGGTGTGAAAGGGTACAGGCTCTGGTGTATGGAGTCAAAGAAAATCATAGTCAGCAGGGATGTCACATTCAACGAGTCTGAAATGCTTAAGTCACATAAGCACGAAGACTCCAAAGAAAGTAGCAAAGCAGATGGTGATTCGCAGAAGGTGGAGTTAACTTCAGTCCCAACGGATGAAGATGATGGACAAAGTGAGGTTGATGATGGTCCAGTCACAGCCCCTCCACCTGAATCCATTAGAGAAAGCAAGCCGAGAAGAGAGATCAGACAACCAGCACGATATGCAGACTATGTGACATATGCACTACCAGCAGTTGGGGAGGATATCCCAACCACTTACAAAGCAGCCATGCAATCCAGTGAAAGGGCTGAGTGGTCGACAACCATGGGTGAGGAGATGCAGTCTCTTTACAAGAATTCAACATGGGTGCTTGTGCCGCTTCCCAACGGCAAAAAGTCAATCGGTTGTAAGTGGGTTTTTACCAAGAAGGATGATCAAACCGTCACAGATAGAGTGCGATTCAAAGCTAGATTGGTTGCCAAGGGTTATGCTCAAACTGAGGGAATCGATTACAATGAGGTATTCTCTCCAGTTGTGAAGCATTCGTCCATTCGTATTTTGCTAGCCTTGGTTGCACAGTACAATTTGGAGTTAGCTCAGCTTGATGTGAAGACGGCATTCCTACACGGTGATTTGGAGGAGGAGATTTTTATGTCTTAACCTAATGGTTTCAAAGAAGATGGGAAAGAAAAGATGGTTTGTCATTTAAAGAAGTCTCTCTATGGTTTGAAGCACTCTCCTCGGCAATGGTACAAACGTTTCGACCGCTTCATGATTGATCAGAAGTACAAACGTAGTCATTTTGACCACTGTGTGTATTTTCGGAAACTTGTAAATGGTTCCTTCATTTATTTGCTTTTGTATGTTGATGATATGCTAGTAGCATGCAAAAGCAAGGTGGAGATAGATCGGTTAAAAACTCAGCTGAGTCGTGAGTTTGAGATGAAGGACTTGGGGGAAGCACAGAGGATTTTGGGGATGGAAATCAGTAGAGATAGGGTGAGAGGCACAGTTCACCTTACTCAGAAGGCATATTTGCAGCGGGTACTACAGCGCTTTGGTATGGAGAAAAGCGCGAAGCCGGTAACTACTCCGCTAGCCCCACATTTCAAGCTTAGTGCAGCATTGTCTCCCAGCTCTGACAAGGATCGTGAGTATATGGCTCAAGTTCCTTGTGCAAGTCTTATTGGAAGCCTTATGTATGCTATGGTGTGTACTCGGCCTGATATCTCCCAGGTCGTCAGTATGGTTAGTCGATATATGCATGACCCAGGGAAGACACACTGGCAGACGGCTAGATCGATTTTGCGGTATATTCTGGGGACCGCAAATCATGGTTTGAAGTTCGAGAGAAGCGATGTTTCTGATAGCCTTATTGTTGGCTATGTTGATTCAGATTACGCTGGTGATCTGGACAAACGGCGATCCACTACTGGTTATGTCTTTATGATGGCTGGAGGACCAGTTAGTTGGCGATCTACTTTGCAGTCGACAGTTGCACTATCCACAACGGAGGCCGAATATATGGCTGTTACAGAAGCCATTAAGGAGGCCATATGGTTACATGGGTTGGTGGCAGATCTTGGCGTTGAGCAGGAAAGGGTCACCGTCTATTGTGACAGTCAGAGTGCCATCCACTTGGCGAAAAATCAGGTGCATCACTCTCGTACGAAGCATATCGATGTTCGTTTCCATTTTATTCGTGAGATTTTGGAAGAAGGGGACATTTTGCTTCAAAAGATTGGTACTGCAGATAATCCGGCGGATATGATGACCAAAGTCGTCACTGGGGTCAAGTTCCAACATTGCTTGGACTTGATCCATCTCTCGCAGTGTTGAGCACCTTCGGATGCATGGCGCCTTAAGGCGTATTGCAGGCAGCGTTGATTTGTTGGTTTATGGAGAGAGAATTGTCGCCAAGGTGGAGATTGTTGAAGATGATAAGATTTGCAGCTGCAGCAGCAGCCCTCATTCTCCATGTGGGAAAATCTTCAGGATTGGCTCCAATTTAATGTAGCCCATTTTGTGGACTTTTGAGGCACTCAAGTTGTTCAAGCGTGGATGATGAACATGGACTGATTTTTCCCCTATAAATACCTTTGTATTCTGATATTGTAAACTCATCAGAGAGAGTAGCAATTGAGAGGGGTTTGGGTATACACTTTGGGGTTTTTGGGTGAGTGATTGTAATCTCCTCCATTATAGTGAAATTCGCTGCCCGTGGAGTAGGTAATTTGCCGAACCACGTAAAAATATTGTCTCTCTGTGTTTGCTTGAGGTGTGTGTGTGTTCTGGGTAGTTGTTTTTCCTAACATTCCCATCAATTCCTGAGGAGTTTGGGATAAAGGTATATGGCGCTATACGGACAACGGGGTGCTATCTCTTCGCTCGGCCTACCATTTGGCGAGGCTTAGTAATCTTCTCTGGCAATATAGAGAACGAGCCTTGATATTTAGGGCTTAGTCCCTTTTGGTGTGTTTGGGCTTGTCCCAACGTACTATCCAATTTTTTGTTGGGTTCACCTTTCCCTTTCCCTTTATAAATGTTACTTATGTCGATAAAAAAGAATCTAGAGAACGACGCAAATCTAGTTTGGCACCCCTCGCGATGCTTTCTCGAAATCCATTTGGGCTCTGCCAATTCCGAGTAAGGTTAGAATGTTTTTAGCTGCTCCCATAATGCCATTGATATCCTCTTGGACCTGAATCAGAAGCATATTGATATATCCCCCTCACACCCGAGATGTAAATCCGCTAATGAGACTGTTGAACACTTGCTTTTCCAGTGTAAAATGTTCAGAAATATGTGGCTGAATTCTTCATTTGCTTATGCCATGTTTATTTCTTGGAATTCCCTTGGTGGGAATCTATTTCTCAAGACCTACATGATAGGAATACTGATTTTGATACGACTGATCTCTTGGCTTGTTTACTTCTATCTACTGGTATATATGGAAGGGCAAAAATGAAACCCATTTTGATCTCCAAACACTGAGCAAGTGCTAGAAAAGGCTCTCCCTAGAAATGATATCCTTGTCTCTATCTCCTAAAAGTTTTGCTTTTAGCACTCCCGATTCTTATTTGCTAAAAGCAGTAGAGTGATTTTAGCAAAAGGGAGTATGTGAGAGAAAATTACACTACGCCAAATATCACTTTTAACGGCAGTTTTGTTTGCAGTACTTCAAAAAATGCGAAAGGGGTACTATTTGAGGCAGTAGTAAAACTGCCTTTAAAAATATACATTAACGGCAGTTTTACATTATTGCCTTTAAAGGGTGGTTTGTATTCGACAGAAATATGGTGCCAAAAAACCACCAGGGGTCTCTTTTGTTTCCCGTGTAACATCCCGACTTTTAATAGCAGATAAAATGATAAAAAGAATTAATTTTTGGTGATCCGCTCACCGTTAGGATTAGAAAATATATTTTTGTGTGATTTAACGCCTATAAAATAAAAGAGCGTATTTTTCTGGCATGTATCAATTTTTTAAGAATATTTTAGGATGTTATTTCAACCCTGCTAATTGCATTGGGACACGAGAACGCGCCATCGTGGCGACTAGCCTTGGAGCCCAAGTAAAGGCCTTCCGGAACTAAGCAAGGTGGCACCCTTTTATTGGATGCTTGGTGGCCAAGTAAAGGGCTTCCGGAAATTACTCAAGGTGCCAAGGTGGCGCACTTAGATTGGGTTAATTCCCCGGTAATTATTAGGATTAATCCCCTTGGATGGTTCATTGCAGTGAAAGAAGAAGAACAAAGAAAGAGAGAAGGGAAAAAAAAAAAAAAGGAAGAGAAAAAAAGAGGTGAGTATCTGCTCCCCCTTCACTGCCATATATATACGTTTCACACTTGCACTTGTCTAACTTAAAGATCACTTTTTAATTTCCCTCACAAGTTCACAGTAAAAAAGAGAAAAATAGGAAAAAATGGTCTTTGATGATGATATCCTAGGATCAATCAATTTGGGATCAACTCAACTCATAAATTGTAAAATTGATTGAAGTGTAATTTTGTTGGAAATAATAATAAACCGAGCTATTTGCACTCGCTTCATAGTTGAACCAAACTTGAGCTCAAAATTTAGTTTCGTTTAATGATATCCCATTAAGCATTTTAATGATTTCGACGCATATTATTTTCCACTTGGGATGGTGAATAAAGAAGCAAAAGGAAGGGAAAAAAAAGAAAGAAAGATAAAATTATATCAACCCTACGGTTCACTTTGATAATTAACAGAAGTTCACCTTGAGACATGATTTTGATAATTATCAATTGTGGTTTCCTTAGCTCTAGTGCCTATTTAATTAAAACATATATATCCGGGTTCAACGAGGATAGTAGAATAATTGGTAAGTTAACCAATTTTAGTAATTCTAACAATTGATGTGTTATTCTAGGACCGGTACATTCCAGTAGATTTACGGTAAATTTCGGACGCAAGGTGAGTTATGAATTAGCTCTGTTACATGAGGTTTTTCGAAAAAATTTATGTTCTTATCAAATTATGATTATTTATATATGAAATTCTTTTGAAGCAAATATACCATGGAATTCTAATGTTTTGCTCAGTCTTTTGAAAAAGTATTATCGATACATCCGGACGATGTCCCAGAATCTGGGGGACGTTAAAGATACCAGTGGGAACGGTGTTATAAGAGCGGAAAGGAAAGGGGCATAGCCATGTGTCCAACTGAATTGATCAATTCACTTTATGCGCATTGGGGGTCGCTCCCTCATAGCTGGCACAGTAATCGTCGGATGGTATATCATATATGTTTATGGCATGTTATGTTATGTACAAGTTTGTTTACGAATTTTGGTTACAGTTGAAGCCATGAAAAAACTGATTATGCCATGATTTTGGTTACAGCTGAAGCCACGAAAAGCTGATTCCATGACTTATGCTTTATTGACGAAAAGTTTTTCTTAAAATTCCATGGTAGATCATGTAACTCTGATAATTCATAATCTCACACAAGCAGTGACTTATGTTATTGAAATCTTTCCTTTTCAGGCAATTAGAATTAGAAGGACGGGCCGAGTTCCTGTATTATTAAGCTTATGGTCATGTAATAAGGAAAAAAAACTGTAACAAGCGTTTCCGTTAGCAAATGAACGGAGAACTTTGGTGATTATTCAATATGGCTTCCGCAAATATTAATTTATTCTATTCCAGAAAAAAAAGAGTAATGATAGAGGCCTTTCGTGAGATGGACTCACTGGCCGGTTACGATGTCCAAATCTGTTAAATTTGGGTCGTAACACCCCGCCTATTAGATTTAGGCTGAGTTTGCCAAAAGATTTTATGAAAAATCACATAAAATCAATCAATTGTCAAAAGATTTTATGAGAAATCCCGTAAAATCAATTAAGAAATCACATAAAAGCTTCCCATAAAATCTTAGGGGGATTGATTGAATTTATGTGATTTTCCATAAATTTTTTTGGCAAACTCAGCCTCAGTTTCCCTCCGTTTTTCCCCCCTAAATGAGTGTAGCCAAACATGCCCTCTAGCTTATTGTTTTTGTCAAAGCCTGGTCAGAATATTTTGAGAGAGAGAGAGAGAGAGAGAACGCGCTCTCGAATCTCGATCGATCTTCAATCAACAGTAGAAGGTAAGCGCTCTCTCTCTCTCTCTCTCTCTCTCTCTCTCTTATCGTGTTCTCATGTTTGCTGAAATCGATTGAAAAACTAGGGTTTCAGCCTCTTTGTGGTGCCTTGAACGGGAAAGTATTACTGGTAATTTGCTCTCCTTCTCTCTCCTGCATCATTGTTCTTCTTTCCCAGAGTTGATGCCTATATGAAAAGCCCTAATTTTCCTTTAACAGTTTATCTTGTTATCCTCCAATGTGCGAAATCGGGATATGTTTGCTTGTATGCTGGCCTTTCTTTTTTTTGGAAGAAACAAATCAGTCATCAGTGGCTTGGAATCTTTTCGTTTTTTCTGCTACCATTGTTTTGAAATGTTAAGTAGGTGAAAATGAAGGAACTTATGATCCTCCGTTCATGTTCGACTGATCAGTAAAAATAGGTAAGGTTAGGAGGTTAATTAAGCCTTCTGATTGTTTTTGAGATTCGAGGAATTGGACGAGTTGCTCAAGTTCCTTTACGTAGTTGATGGCACCCCCTACTATTGATGCTTGGCCCCCCTGCTTTTTGAAACAGAGAGAGATGTTAACTAGTATCAAATTCGAGGGGGGGGAGTCAATGAAATTCACCCTAGTTATTTTCTATAATGATATATCTATCTATATTCAAGCTCCTATAAAGGCTTGAGCATTTCACAGTGGGTAATGGTTTAGCACATAAGGAAAAAATTAACTTTATAATCACTTTGGACTTTGCAAATCAGATCTACTTATATTGATTTACAGTACGGAATAGTAGATTAGTAGTCCACATCCATTTTTTTTCCAGTAGTGCACTTCCATATTATTGGTTTTAACTCACATATCCCTGAATATGATACTCCTTACGAGACATTCGAATGTGTCCTTCTCTAAATATTTATCTTGAGAAATAGGATCAGAATGAAACATTGTTGAGCTTTAATATGTGAATATACACCTTCTCAGTTTCAATTTAGTACTTAATATTCATTTACAAGTTAGCATGAGCACAAAAATTCCCAATTGAAGTTTGCAATCTTTTTGTATGACGAGTAAATGATTCTATGTTTAGTAATTGTTTTGTTCGGTGCAGCTACCTGGCATTCTGTGTGACTTGTTTGCAGTCTTTCAATTCCTTTTTTAAGGAATAGCAGCCAATTTAGTGTAAATTAACTGGCATCATTTTCCATGAGTGATTGGAACACTACTACAATATTCCATAAAGATCACACTAAATTTTTTCAAAATATCTCTTTTTTTTTTTCTAAAAGTGTGATAAAGTTATATAGAATGAAAAATTTATCTTGCTTTTGTAGGAGACTGAGATAGTATGTTATTTTTAATCACATTTGCCAAAGAACTGAGATATTTGTCTTTTGTTTCAGTCTCAGTTTAAGTCATGAGCGAGATTAAAACTAGTTGAGTTAAATTTTATTTGTAAAACCCTTCAAATACCGACTGCCCCAGTCCTTTGACTCTATATTCCCATTATACAAGATTGCTCTAGGGCTAACTGTGAATTGAGACCTCAACATCGTCAATTTCCTAGGTGAGAAGGCTGGAGTACCAACCATGGTCGACCCCCTATGGTGAGAAGGTTAGAGAACCTTTGGAGTGTCGTACTGACTTATTCTATGTCATTTAGTAAAGGACCGGAAACTCTAAAGGCCATAGTGATGAATATTAAAAAAAGAACAAAAAAATCTTTCCTTCTCCTGAGAAATCGATATATTTAAACCTAAACTTGTAGGTATTCCCGATAACCAGAAAAGATAAAGTCATACTTTATGTATTCAAAAAGTAAAGATGGGGTAAAAATTATGAGCAAAAACAAAGAAACCATAACAAAAGAAATTGGAAGCAGAGGAGGAAGAACATGAACATGAATGGGCGTGGAGTGAGTGAGAGAGGCGAAATAGAAGGTAGAAACTTATTAATATAGTTAAAAAGAAAGGAAGTATAGTAGTAGTAATTGAAGAAAGTACCTTATAGCCTTCAATGATTTCTGCTCTTTGAATTGACCATACTAAGCTTTGGAGTTTCTTTTCTTTCTTTCTTAAGAAGTTCAAGGTTTATATTACCCAACAATGCATCACATTCAATGATGAATACCATTTTGGTAACTGAATCAATTTCACAAAATCTTGCTATAAATATATGAAGATATGATCCTTGTACCAAAAGTTTCCAATTTTTGTTCGTGAAAACGTTCCTAATTTAACAACTTAATTTGACTTTCAAATACTTGCATTAATTTTTCCACCAATAGTATAATTAAAAGATAAATACCTACAAAATTACATGCCGATCGAGGCCTTTTAGGTCGAAGTGTCATCGTCCTAACCTCTTGAAAGTTAGTACAAGTTTGAGCTGATATTGGGTTGGGGGTAATTTTCATTCTTTTAATTAAGGACCAGCGTTGTGTCCGTTTGATATACGAGAGAATAAAAATCACATTAGTGTTTTTCCAATTTCGTATATCAAACGGGCACAACGCTTTTTTAAACGTTGTGCCCGTTTGATATACGGAATTGGAAAAACACTAATGTGATTTTTTAAGAAATTAAAAGCATGAGATTAGAGTTCTTATGCTCCGCGCCTGTGACTAGTAAGAAGGTATTATTTTTAAGCTAGTACTACACCGTTTTAATTCATTGGGTGGTAAATTGTTTAGAAAAGACTTACGTATCCTTTTTTTAAAATTTGTTTTGTTGTTGTACTACTCTAATCTCTATATTTGTCGCCGATTCTGATTGTTTTTGTGTTGAGATTTGCCTGTGCCCGTGATGGTTATGAATACATACTTCGAATATATCACTATGAAATTAACTTTATCTGAGGCTTCGAAGCATTCTTACCATTTTAGTGTTTACTTCAGATTTGGATTTGAATGTCTTCTGATCATACCCTATCAATTTGGTTTGAAAATTGAATTTTTTTGGTTGATTACTTTAAATTGTAGCTATATATATTTTTATTTCTTAAATGTGTCTGTCCCTACAATGTTAGCATTATCTTCCAAGTTAGGCTTTTCTTCTTCCCCATATATGATTGAAAAATTGTGATCCTACAAATCTGCAGATGGGTAGAGCAAAACTAAGCATGTCACTCATAAGCAACGAAAAGGCTAGATACACAACCTGTCAAAAGAGGAAAAACGGTTTGAAGAAGAAGACCTATGAGCTAAAAACCCTATGTGGTGTTGACGTGTGCTTGATTATTTATGTACCTAAAATCGGTGACCATGCCCCTGAGCTTGAAACCTTGTCCCAAAATGACAAAGAAATTGAGGCATTAATTGATGTGTACCAAAAGCAACCGGCGGAAGATCGTAAGAGGAGGACGATTGACTTGTCCTATTTTTTTGAAGATCGAAAAAGAAAGATTGAAGAAGCGATAGGGAAGCTGAGAATGAAGAACAATGAGGCCAAGTACCCCACATGGGACGATCGGTACAACAATTTCTCAGAGGAAGATCTTAAGGAATTTTTTGGTATATTGGAGAATAAAATTCAAGAAGTGAAAACTAGGATTGAGTTCATCAATGGTAACCCTAGATTGGCAGCACCTGTTATGATGGACCGCATGAACATGATGGGATCAAACCCTGGATTGGAAGCACTGGCTATGGTGGACCGCGTAAACATGGAATCCTCCAACCCTAACGATTCTTATTTCATGCAAGGGTTGCTTAGAAGAAGAAACATGCAATTGGAAGTTGTACATGACCAAAAGATGAGGTCACATGAAGTTGACATAATTCCCATGCATTACCCATATGATCAGCAAAATCACCAAACACTTCAATTTGATGGATCTAGCAGCAATTTTGTGTACAACATTCCTTTTGACAGGCCAATTTACTATGATCCATTGATGGTTGGGATGATGGATAATATGGTGGTGGCTAACAATATTCCATGGCCACCGGTCGGGTACTATGGTTCGAACCTACAACCATTTGTAACGCCGTATATGCAATATCCATTGACGGCAAGTGCTCCTTCTCAGCAAGTCCATACTCCTCAGATGGATGAGTACTATCAAGTCAGTCATGAAATTCATGATATGAAGAACCAAAATTGAAAACAAGGTATATTTATGTTGGTCCCTAATGGTAGAGTACGTACTTAGTGGCCGCGCGGTGGATTTCATTGATTTAATTTAAAAGATTAAGGTAGCGTATTTATTGATTGCTAGCTAGGGTTTGGACTAAATTTTATCAGTGTAAGTGGTTCTTAATGAAAGCTTATATAATGTTGAATTGAGTTTCTTTTATGAGCACTCCTGAAACTATTAATTTTATGAGTCTCCAAAATATTGTATGATATATACTACTACCTCCGTTATTTTCTTAGTATCTGCCTTTCCATTTTGAGATGTCTCTAAGTGTGTGTTTTGAAAAGTTAGAGCATGAGCAACGGATTCTCTAAACCCCATTTGGTAGCTATTTAAGCTACGGAAATCAGAAATATTGCACTACAGCAGCTTCGGTATTGGGTTGGGTAGAATTGCTACCGCTATTGTGCTTCGGCACTTCTACCGAACGCCTGTTCCTGAGTTACCCATTTGTTTATGTTTTAAACTGCAATTCTTTTTGTCTCTTTCCCCTCTCTCTCCGTTGTCTATCATTTGCTCCACCTTTTCTCTCTCTCTCCTCTTTTATATTAATATTTTAATGAAAAAAGGTTAAATAGGTGGTATTGTTGGAGTATTGATAGAGATGTGGGTAGGTAAAATAAAAATTGTGCACTGTTTGCTAGCATTTTTGGAGAAGTGCTGCTGCACTTGCTCTTAATGGATAAAAGTTAGTAAAAGTTGATGTGAAAAATATAATGATGATGTCCCTTTTATGAGTTGGATTTACAAAAGTGATAATGCCAAAACAGCTTTTGATTGTGCCAAAACTCCAGTACATAAAAGGTATGTACATTGCATATAAGTACAAGCATTTTATGCATTGGAGTTTTGGTACAATCAAAAATAGTTTTGGCATTAACATTTACCAAAAATAGACGGAGGGAGTACTATATTACATAAAAATTATTCTTTTAGGACTATTGTTGATAAAATTTTCGAATTGGCCCAAATGTGGACTTGCGATTTCGCTGGAGGGGTCACAAATTAAAATTTTTTTAGGTGCTATCATCAACGCTTAAGGTCCAATTCATAATGTTCCACGTCAGGGCCTCGCTAGCAAAGAGTGGTGGTCCTTCAGGGATTAGTTGAATTTTTAGACTCCTAATTATAAAAAGAATCACGAGTAGCTTTTCAGTGTGTATATTACTATATTACAAGTGGTGGGGACATTCTCATGGTCCATCTATAAAAAAAAAAGATGGATGCCCATGCACGCATCTCTTAAATTCCCTACCATATGCACATATGTACCGCATATTTAAAATTTTAATTATACTCTTCACTTAGAACTCAATCTCAGTACATGAAATCACGTATTTCTACTTTATACAAGGTGATATTTGAATTATCTTTATAAATAAATAAAAAAACACCCAATACAATATCTTGGTTTACTGTCAAAAATAAAAAGATCAAAAATTGAGTTTTTCGATTTATAAAGGATCGAGTGGCCTCTAGGCTGGTGGATGGACAAAGCAGTTTCTAACCATGGAAGGGAAAGAGTTATTACTTAAAGGGTGGCATATGTGCTTCCTACATATGCTATGGCATTGTAAGATACTCGGATTCCCCAATTCTCTATGTATATCCTTGGCAAATGAGGACCTTCATGTACTAACTAAATTCAAACATGTAAATTAGCCAAGGAGTCAATTGACATTGTTTGGCACTGGAACTCAATTGGATTTATTCAGTAGTGGTTGTCAAGCAAAAACACAATGTGGAATGAGGCAGGGATGGAGGCTTATAGGGGGGTGGAGGTGGCACATGCCACCCCCGGTTCCGAGAAAACAATTTTTTTTTTTTTACACTAAAAGAAATAGAAGTTGATATGGTACTTATCAATACTCAAATAACTTGATTTTTTAAGATTAATTGAAAAATGGGTTATTTACTGGAACACCCTTGTAAGTATACGTTTTTCACCATACACCCCCTGCAAGAAAAAAACCTACGACGAGGCCCCCTGTATCTATCTAAACTCCTGGACCTTAACTCTGTTAACGGAATGGAGTCAAAAGACATTTGTGTCCTTTAATATATCCCAAGCCATAAAAAAGACCCTCTTCTTCAGCCTTCTAGAGACCACACAACCCCAGTCGCCTTCTTCCTTCTAACGCGCATGCGTCTTAACCATTGATGACTCACCCATTTACCCAGATGAAGAGGATGAGTGACCCCTAACCTGGCCTTTAAGCTCCGAACTCGAACCGACCCAATCGGTGCCGTGAACCCTCATCTTTCGAATCAGCTCCAAATTCCTCCACGACGACACCTCTGTTGTGTCTCCGTCGAGATCTACAAGGTCGGTTTCATCAACAACAACCCTCTCAACGTTACCGTCCGTTTGGGGAAGAAATGTCCCGATGATGCACCTGCACCGCTAGTGTATGGGTTCGATGATCCCGATTTCAGCTAAATTGCCCCTGGAACATACTCCAATAACAAATTAAACTTCTCTCTGTTTTCGAAGCCATAATCGCCACCAAAGCACCGTAATTTGTGGGCAACCGCTGAGCTAGTCTAATATCGATTTTTCGTTCACGAGTGAAGTAAAGTGTGATGACCCACATGATTTCACGGCCATCAATGGAGGAAATCGAGTGCTCTATTTTCTGAGTATAGCTAAATTCACTGTCCGAAGCTTCCATGGTCGATTGCTTCACCACGAACCCATTCCATGTTTTTTTAGGGTTTTCTCTGTCTAGAGATTTTGGAAGAGAGAGAGAGAGAGAGAGAGAGAGAGAGAGAGAGAGAGAGAGAGAGAGAGAGAGAAGGAAAAGAGTTGGAATGAATTTTATTAGATGGTCTGGATCGTTAAAGTCTTGAGGCAGAGGTTGCCCAATCAGCTAGTCTGGTTCGGTTCAACTGGGTACCTGCGTAGAGATACAGTATTAAGGAGGAAGGTTTTTAAAAGGACTATTGGGAGGAGGAAAGGGGTAATATTGGAACATCACATATGTTTTTTTACGCAAATTAGGTCATCATATAACGGTAGGGGGTTACGGAGCTAACAGAAGGGTATTTTGGGATTATTTTAATACTTATAGGGGGTCTCGTTGTAGACACCCCAATTTTTGATGACTTATGTATCCCCGATGATGAAAAGAAACACTGAATATACCTTGGAACGAGTCCCTTAGGTCAAACGGGTCAAAAGAACAAAAACCCCAAAACCACCTGAACCGCACAGCTTCATTTCCAAAACCGTACGGTTTAACTTTCCATCGACACTGTGCGGTGTAGCTACAGACACCGCACGGTCCACTTTGGGACACCGTACGACACCATGTGTCAAATCCCATGATTCCCGCGTTCGTTCCAGCAGCTCAAAGACGTTGGCGTAACACGGCAAAGCCTACCCGTAGCTCATCATTTTGACGTAAGAATCTCACCAATGGAGAACGCACGGCACCCATCCTCTATTTAAACCGACCCTCCTCGAACGTTTGAGGCCGGCGACAGAAAAATTCTCAGAGCTGCGAACTCACATACATACCAACCGAAAATTCCCAGAAAAATCCCTTCCTGTTGAAGCTCTGTTGCTATACCTCTTTTCCTCCCAAAAATCTTCAAACTCATCCAAGAAACTACACCCGAGCCTTGCTAAGCGTTTCAAACCGAGAGACCCGTTCTCGTTTCAAAGGTATATCAGTGTTTCAGTAACATTCTTGTTCCTGAGGGGAGTTTCGTCGGGTTTAGGAGAGGTTCTATACTTCCTCCGAATCCAGCGAATTCAAAATTTATCAAATGGATTGACCCAAGAGTTATTTTTTGCCTCTGAGAAAATGCCGTAAGCACGTTCGATGTGTTTTACGACATTCGAATAATAGAGGTACACTATAAATCTTTTCAAAAGGTTTTTGGTTGAGAAATTATGGTTTTTGCATTAAGAAAATATCTCTTTCCTTCTCTGGTCCGAGAACAAAGTTTTTGAAAAATGTGTGTCAGTAGCACCACACGGCTTCGACAATGGCACCACGCGGTGTAAACGTTGACACCGTACGACATCAGGGGGGTGCTCTGTTTTGGCAAATCTGATGCTCTGTTTTCTGAAATCACTGAAACAAAGGTTGGGCGCCCAAGGTCTGTAGAATTTTATTACACTAACCCCCCTCAGCTTTTGATTATTGCTATTACGTCCCCTCATGTCATTTATTATTTCAATTAAGTATTTATTTGTGCTTTAAATATTTTGTTGCATTATTTGTTTATTCAATATGTCATTTTATTGCATTGCTTGACTTGTCATTGTTATTTATTTCTTTAGAATAATTATTTACTGTTTATATGAATAAAGTTTTCAATAAAATCTTTTCATAAAAATCCCACAAATATTTAGTAGAGACCGGAAAATTCCGGGCACGCGGGGTTCATTTTTCGAACAAAACCTTCCCCGCGGGTAACCTGGCTCTTGAACCTAAATCTCTATTTTTCGCAGATCAAGCCCTTTTTTAGCGGCACAAAAAGAATCATTATTTTTCTAAACGGTTCCTCGGCTACCTAACATTTTCCAAAAATTAAACCCCGGGTGGCGACTCTAAATTTTCTTTTTCCCAGATCGCCCTTTTTCAAAACTACATTCAAAAGCGTGGGCTGACCGTCCACATATACCCATACCTTTCTCGAGTGATCATCGATAAAGGTAACAAAACACTTAGAACCGTTAAGAGAAAGCATAGTACTTGGACCCCATACGTCTACATGAACAAGCTTCAGCTTGTTAGGCTTGGGAGTTTTGCCACTCTTCTAAGAACTGACCCTGTCATGCCCTTGTAGACACCCCAATTTGGCTTTGCAAGCAGTTAAGCTCCCCACTTGGGGAAACCCCAATGATGAGACATATTTACTTATCTGCCAGGACTGTTTAGTGTGGAGTTCATGTTTTGAGCATTTGACACGAGGATTGGATGAGAACTTAACCTTCTACTAACCCTACACTAGCTCGGGTCTGACCCGCTGCTCATATCTAACCCTTACCTAAAGCCTCCGAGGTTTGTGGAACATACATAGAAGAGTAAAAACTCCAAAAGAATACCAACCGACATTCTCAGAACCACTGGCCGACATTCCCTTTATCGGTTGACACAAGCACTATCAGCGTTGTTGCAATTATTGCATGTTGATTCATTGACCGGTTCTGAATTGTGATGCCACCAAAGGAACGCCAACTGTTATTCCTTATGTTGGCCGACGTTCTACCTTAACCAGAATATTCCAGAATAGCAGAAACGGTGAGAACTTTCCAAAATCAATCACACACGGTAGTCCGCAGCCACAGAGATTTTGTGGAGATTTTACGAAGATTCACTGGCGAAGATTTTATTTCCATCTCGAAACCAAATCCTCGCCTATAAATTTAGGCCCTTGCCTCTAAATTCAACACACCAAAAAATAGAACTAAAAGCATAGCCAAAACTCTACCAAAACGCCCCAAAGCTCTCAAAGTTCAGCTTTGAGATACTCCCGAAGCCTCATCTGAAGCCTCGGTTCATAAGCAAGCAACCCTGAAACCCCGAGTTCTCATCTAGTTCGGTCAAATGCCCGAAACAACGCCTTGCGCTCTTCAATCCACATAAGCAGCAAGCAAATCGTCATATTTCGCAATTGCAAAAGGCCTTGAGGGATCCAAGGTCGTATAATCACGGTTACCCCGTGTGGGTTAGCCTCTTTTTAAGTCCTCGCAAAATCTCACACACACAACACAGTTCATATTTCTCTTCATTCTTACTGGTGTAAAGTCGAGGAAGCACGACCAACATATCGTATGTAGGCCGTAAATTATTGTTGTACGCACAAATCAGTCGAAAGGTTCAGAACGGCGGCAAGGTTCAACAGCAGAACCTCCTAGTTTACTTATTTGCTCTCCTGCACATGCATTTATTTCTTTCATCACCTATATCTGTTTAGAATGGCTAATAAACAAGTACATAAAAGGATAATGCAACTTTGCTTGAACGAAGTAAAGGCCAGTTGAAAGACTGAGCAAGGTGGGGTGTCTAACACCTTCCCCTCCTCGTACTTTTGGCTCTCGAATCCACAACTAGAATCTCTGGTTAGGTTTTTTATTGGTTTACTCTAAACCAAGTGGAGACTCTTAACAGTTGCAGGTGCTACGCAATGACATGATCAAATAAGACTGGGTTCGGAACCAGTATGAGGAGTTGATCTTCCTAGATGAAAGGGGGCTGCGAGCGCTATGCCATGTTCAGGAGTATCAACACAGGATTGCACCGCCATTCAACAAGAAGGTTAAGCCAAGGGATTTGAAAGTTAGGGATTAGTGGTCAAAGAAATACACCGACATGTCTCTGATCCTACGGGCAAGTTTCGACCCAACTGAGGTGGGCCTTACATCATCAAACGCATCCTCATACGAGGAGCAACTTACATCGCCGATCTAGACGGCCAGAGTTTTCAACACCTATCCACCTAGATAAACTCAAAAGGTTCAATCCCTAAGAGATGTTCGCTAGGGTGAAAACCACAAGGGTGGGTAGTACAAAGAAAAAATTAGAGCAAGCCCTGTTAGGTCAAAAACCAGAAAAGGGCAGCCTAAGCAAAACTAAATGCATAAACATAAGTAGCTCTCAAGGTTGAAAATCCCGCTGGGGGCAACTCTTGGCAACATTGAGCATAAAAGGAGAGGTAAAACACCTTGAGTTTACCATGACCAAAAACAAATCCACGAACTACGAATAGCCTAATTCCTCCAGCAGGATACTTCGGCAATCTCTTTTGAGATGCGACCCAAACATTTGGAGTAGCCGAGGTTTGACTAGGGGTAAGATTTAGCTGTATCAATCAAACAATGTGGTTAATTCGTAGCATGCATTTGAGTAGATATAATAAAACAATAGATTCCTCCTTGCGAAATGTTGTTCCTCCTATTTCTTTGATGAATGAAAAGCATGATCTCTCTAAATAAATCTATCTAAGGACTTCCATAAAACAAAAGGAAACACCTAACTAAGCTGCTAGCACAACACGATAAACTAAATCATCTATCTTTTAGTCTTCCTAGTCTCTCCTCTTGTTTATCACAAATAGCCACAACTTGACGATCATCCCAGAAGCGCACATACGCACGACGAAAGGCAGCACCATAAGTCTTGGACTTCTCATACACAACAGCATTGGGAACCATCGGCCGCCCTAATAGATCCAAATTGGCCACCAAGGGAAATCTACTTATCAGAAATGGTCATTTAGAGAAAATGGGCCCAGAGTTGATCTGTTCACCAATTAGATTCTTTATTGGCTTGATATTTAGCTAGATAGGTCTTATCTATTTAGCACAGCCTGATCAGAATAGAACTGAACAAGACAACTAAGATAAAGCAGTGCGGAGTAGACTAAAGGTGCTAAGTCACCATGGACGGTTCAATGCAGATCAGACCGTCCAGATTCTACATAACTAGCCCCCAACGGATGCAGATATACCATAAAGCTCAATTAGATATCTTCAAAGGAACAACCGTAATTCAAAATGATATATCTCTTAGATGTTAAAGTTACTTATAGCCAAACTTCTTCCGAGATAAAAGGCTTATTCAAATAAACGCTTCTGAAGCTATTTAATCTTCTAAGATATTCTCCAACTACCTCCACAAATGTAGGAAAGGTTGGTACACTATGCTCTTTGCACATGATGCCTATAAATAAGCCCTAACCCTCACATAAGACAGTACGACAACTCCAATATTTCAATTACTTTCAAGTTGTATTGCTTTATCCAGAACACTAATACTGACTTAGGCATTGACGGGGTGTTGGCCGGCACCACAACAGTGTCTGTAATTCTATTTTGCAGGTCATGGATTGAGGGCGATCAAAAGTGATTCATCACGCCCTTTACCAAATTGGCGTAGAAAATGGGCGGGAAAATAGAAGATGGTTTGGGACTTACCAACCACCACCGCTCCAAATTGCTTTGATGTACTCTGAGTCATCACCATGATCCCATACCAGGGGCATACTCATTGTATGAAATGTTCCACTCGGATGGCCAGCCGCTCCCTCCAAATATCCTCCTCAATATTTGACGCCGTGAAAAATCCCTTAACATGTAAGGAAGCTGCTCAGGAGGTTCTACCGCCCATAGCTTGTCAAAATGCCAAATCTAAAACGAAGAAAAAGAGTGAGTTGTGAGATCATGTGAGCAAAAGAAAAGAGGGCTAAGTGGAAAGATAAAAAAAAAGCTTAAAGCAAAATAAAAAGGGAAGATAAAGTCGAGGAAACTTGTAGTAACAAAGGACTCCCAGCCAGTTACAATGAAGGCTCCCTTCCTCTTACCAATATGAGCAGTTAGAGACACCAGATTTTGCCCCACCCCTATTTTATGAAATCAAATCAATGACGTCGGATCATCGTAAATCAGAAGTAGCCTTATCAAGTAGAACATTCGGTTCTCGGTAAAGGTCAACAGGCAAGGTACAAGATACTGATGCCACGACACAATTCTAAAAACAAATTTATATCTATCATCTGCATGTGCATAGCTTGGATGACAAGCATGCCATTTTAGAAGGCCACAACCGTCCCTTCTATATTCTGACAGAAATCAGCTCCCGGAAGCTCGTTTTTGGGCCAATTAGCTAGCTATATCCTTGGGACATCCAATGGAATATCAGACCGTTGGATGTACTCATTTCAGTATTTCAGAGTGACTGGTTTAAGATTCGTCAAGATCGGACGACAATTGACCGTTGAACAATCACTCTCCCTGAACCATTACCTAGTAAAAATCGACAAACAGGGCCAGAAGATCCAGGTTTTATCTATACAACTCCAAATCTCACCAAAATTCACATTTAAGCTTAACGTGATGAAATTAAGTCTCATGTCAAGTTTCGGGCGATTCCAAGCCCGTTTGATATTTCCGGGGACACCGCGCTTCCCGAGTTGGCCGATTCCATGATCATGGACATCGAGACCCAATTTTCAAGATCAACACCGTTGATAATTCATTTCTGATCATATTGAAGTTCCCTATAAAATTTCAGGTCAATCGAACTTCGTTTGGACATCCAATCGCGTACAGCACTCCAAGTCAACCGAAAGCCGGGCGATCACATTTCTCTCTCTTCGGAGCATAATTTGGAAAAATGGAAGTCACCAAGACGCTCAGAGCACCTCAAAACCTTAGAGGATACCTCCCTGGACATTTTTGGATCAAAGAACCCTACGCAAGAACGGACAAGCAGGGCCAAAGTGCAAAGTCAAAACTTTAGGAGCCTAAGTGCAGAGCGGAAACTATTGGAGTCTATAGAATGGGTGCCACCCCCCTATATAAATATGATAAGCCATTTCTCATTTCAGGAGACCTCTTCGATCCCCCTGAGTTTCGTGTTGAAATTCTTTGGTCGCATTTGGCCAGTCTGGGATTTCTTCAGCCATATTGGTGAGCAAAGTTGGGAGTTAAGCCTAGGCGGTAGCTCTGTCGGGTTTCTTAGAAAGGAACCTCGGTAGTCAGAGTTGCACCAAAGCTCTGCCGAATTCCCTAGGTGAAATATCGGGATATAGATACTACGTAGTAGGTACATCTAGAATCGTACTGGCCCGACAACTGCCCGGGCCAGCCCTGCGTCCAAACCGGTCGTCTTTATATCATGCATTCATGTCAAGTCAATTTATTATCCATTGAAATATATCTAAGAATGGACGTACGCTATCGGTGTGCACCGCGTTAATCTCGTTAGGGTTTTGCGGTGAGGAATACCAAAAGACTGTCACAATGGTGTATCCGCCAAAGGGGTTTGGTACTTCAAACGGGTCCATTGTGTGGCTCTACCATCACCTCTTGGTCATTCTGTATCTTTTAAGATCGCTATAACCTTGACCTGACTAGCCGTTCGGGCAGTCGTACAAAACAACTAAAACAAAGCATCGGGAAAAATCCCCGAAATGATTCATATTATCTCAACTGTTCTTGTGCCCCTACCGCAAATTAGCCTTAGAGCACCCAGTTATGCTGTCCGCGACTTTGAGAAGCGGGACCATTTTTACCAACCATATCATTTACACTGTATTCTATGTGCATTTTCAAATAATGTTCAGCATGCCAAGGAGTCATAGGGTCCATCTTGACTTTGTTCCGGATCCGTAATCAGCTTCTCCCTAAAATTACCAAAACACCCTCGAGTCTATCCTAGGGTTACCTCCATGTCAAAATTACCAAAATACCCCTCTGTTGCCCCCAGGGTCAGTTCCTCCATCAAATTACCAAAATACCCCTGTGTTGCCCCCAGGGTCAGTTCCACGGTCAAATTACCAAAATACCCTTCCACTACACCCAGAGTCAATCCAGCCTACGGATTTGATCCGGTAACCGCCCAAGGCCCACCGACAGACATCGGGACCCCCGAGATCAATTTTCATTAATTTTTACCAAAATACCCCTAGAACTTCGAAAACCTATTTTCGATATGACAACCCTACCGGGGAGGACCCGAGACTATTTTTTGGCCCTAGGCGGCAAAATTCAATTTTTCACTAAATAGTAAAAAAAGTCAATTGTGCTTACTTCTACCCTCTAAAACTGTACCGGATATATCCCGAGGCCCGCCGTCGGCCCTTAATGCGTCCGGACGAGATTTTTTTCAACTTTTCACTATGAAAACTATTGTATTTTTTATAATCACTTTTACTCTTCAAAACTGTATCGGATATATCCCGGGGCCCGCCGGCAGCCTTTTTTGGCTCTGGACAAATTTTTTATAACTTTTTACGCGGACTTACAAACTGCGCTCCTGACTCATTTTCGGCCATGTAGCCACCAAAATAACAGCCCGGGACTTCTGTTGACTGTCAGCACCCCCGGAAACCAATTTTTCAATATTTTCCCCCACTTAGCCGTGTAGTCCTTTTTGACCCGTCTCCTGTTTCGGAACCTTTCGAGATGTCCCAGAGTTCCCACACTATATATCCCCAATTTTTTTCACCGCCGGAGTCTGATGATGTCCTCCGTGTACGGTAGAAAAGCCTCCATATACCGCTGGTGCTAATCCCCAACGATTGTTAACTTTTCGAGAATTTTAGCTTTATTTTTGAACTACGCGTACGCGTGACTTGATTTCTCCTGACACTGGAGAATGCGTAGGCAGTCAGATGACGGCTCGGTCCCAAACAAAACCATTTTACAAGCTTGAACTACGTGATGACCTGATTCTCCTAAGACCGAAGATACGTAGGCAACCCTGAGACCTGGGCTCGGTCCAAAATCTTATTTTTGTATCTATTCCACTTTTGTTGTAAAAGTCTCGTGCATTGTAATAAAATTCATTTTCAGACAGAATATCTCTTTTCATTGTATATATGTATGTTGTCACAAATTTTCGTTTACTCATGTTGAAAAAGTCTGTTCCGAGTGCTGAAAGGGCGGGGTAGGGTGCTCCGGCTTCCCTACACGTAACGGTGAATTACCGAACCTTTTCTTTTCTAATATCGCAGACCAAACAAAAAACCGAGTCATTTCTATTAAACAAAACCGGGCCCTCTGACCCGAAGCATTTCTATTAAACAAAACCGGGTCTCCGAACCTGAGGCATTTTCCTACAAATAACTTTCTTGATGGTGACTTGGCACACCAATTGTAGACACCCCAATTTTGATGACTTGTGCATCCCCGATGATGAATAAAAGAAAATATGTGGAATACCTTGAAATGATCGATCGCGCCTTTAAAACCATTTGAAAACAACAAAGAATTTCCAGAAGAAAGGAGTAAAGGATCGGACGGCTTTAATCCCTGAACCGGGCGGCTTTATCTCCTTAGGACGATCGGTCGGCGGTGCTATCAGGGCCGGACGGCTCTCTTTGAGAGCCGGCCGGCTCTGTCTATTACCTGTTTTGTCGGAAAATCCGGGTTCAGAGATTTGTGCAGAAGAATATATTCCCCGCGCCGGGGAATATCATGATGGCAAAAATCTTTTGCGTGATCCGGTGGTTAACCTCGAACGGCTATAAAAACCAATCCCTCTCCCTCACTTCAAGAGGGGTGCTTACGAAACCAGAGATCGAAAAAAGAAAGAAATATATCGTGCAAAAATTCTCTTACTCAACTCAACTCCAGAAATCTTCAAAAGTACTGAAGAATCAAACTCAAGAAAAAAACCAAGTTTTTTTCAGGCGCCCGAATCAATCCGATCAAAGTATAAAATCATATTTTCTGGACCAGGTTCCATAACCGCGGTTCTTTGAGGGGTCTTTCCCGAATTCGGAGTAACTCCATTACTTATTTTCGGGTCCGGTAAAGTTTATTTACAGTAAAAGTCTCTCCGAGGTATCGAAACGAGTGATTTTTTTCATCATAATCACGCGGTTCGGCCTTTCTCGGGATACATTTATTCCCCAAAATATTTTCTAAACATTAATACTCCTCTTAGGAGAATTTTTGTATAAAAGAAACCGATTTTCGAGTCGAAACTCTGTTCCCTCCAGAGGATAGAAAATATTTTACAAAAAACGGCCAGAGGGCCGGTCGGCCCTAGTTAAGAACCGGACGGCTCTTTCACCCGAGCCGAACGGCTGTTCCAGAGAGCCGGGCGGCTCTCCTGTATTTTTCCCCTGTTTTCCAGCAATCCTCCCCTGTTTTCTTATCCTCTAGTGCGATTTACATTTTCAAAATTACACTTTTTTCCTCAACTCTACTTTATTTAATATTTATTTCCTCCATTTTATTTTATTTTCTGGTAGTCCTGTTAACTTCATTTATTTATCATTTCCTGTTATTTAATTGTTTAATTGTCAAAGACTTTCAATAAAATATTCTTATCCCACAAATATTTAGTAGAGACCGGGAATATCCCGGGCGACTCATAACATGGCTTCCGGACCCAAAAGGAATCTTTTTCGCAGACCAAATCTTTTCCGAACGGCACAAGAGTCATCAATTATTTTTAAACGGTTTCTCGGGTACCAAAAGATTTTCTAAATTAAATCCCGGGTGGCGACTCATATTTTAAATCAAAGACATTTTCCGGGACAACAGGAAGTGGCCGTCCACAAAATGGCGACTCCGCTGGGGACACTTTAAATTAATTTTTGTTTTAGTATTTTACGCTTGTAAAACGACCCTCGAAAGCTTGACAAGAACGACATTGCCTAGTGCTGTCAAAGAAAGGATTGGTGTCAGGGTGAAAACCCGACCATCCGGACTGGAGCTTTCTCGATTGTTTACTCGAGTAAAATTTTAAAATATTAATTAATTTAAAAAGCGAGCCAAACTTGAAAAATAATATTTTGTGGGATTTTTGAAGATAATTTTATTGAAAACCTTTTTGCATTTCACGTGCATCGATGTTGGATAAGCCCCGCCGCTGCTTCTTGGTTACCCTACACGGCTTGCCGGTGTTAGGACATCCCAAGATCTCGGCACCCCTGGACGATGATGAGTCAGCCTGCCGCTTTAACCTTTGTCATGCAGTAAACTTGACACTGGAAAGGCAAATATTGGCTCTAGTCTGGGTAACCACCTAAACCAAAACCCGGCATTTGCATATAGATAGCCGTAGAACCTTCCAACCTACGACAGGACCTACAGGGTAGGATTATGTGATATATCCTGCTACGTGTTTACTGCTTTCCTATATCCTGTCAGCATGCTACCTGTCTACCATTTTTGCACATACCATGCTACTTGTTTACCGTCTTGTGTATATACTGCTATCATTTGGCATGCACATACTTTAGCATAAATCTTTTGGTCAGTCAAACCTTGAAATATCACCTTTCCCGCGGTCTTAAGAGGTTGCCCTGCCTGATGAAGAGTCGTGCATTTCAATGCACGATGTTTAAATCACATAGTCCTTAGGAATATGAGACTAAGGATGATCAAGATGGCCTAAATCTTCAATAAACTCTCATCAGTGACTTTAACTGAGCTTATGAGTAATCAACCCCATTTATGAGGATGCTTATTCTAGTATCCTGATGAGAGATTATTAAAGAACTTAGTCCATTTTCAGATTTTTCCAAAGTCTTGTTTTCCAATTCAAAGGATACACTTTCAAAAGAAATACTGAGGACCGGGGCAACCTTTTTGAGACCGTTTTTCTTTATTCAAACACCTCCAGTGTCAGCCGTGCTCGAACGGCTTCCTGTTATCCGGTCTAGCCTGAAACATTTATCCAGATTTCAACAGCCTTATTGCTCTGTCTTGGATGGTCACGAAAGTTGATTGGCTCTGGTTCCAACTCACGAGAACTTAACCTACCGAGTAACGACCTACCCATGGCTGTTGAAAACACCTTCTGAGACTTAGGGTGACATACATGACGACACAACAATGACATTCTCCTTTTCAAAATAAAACAACCAGGGGCACTTTTGAGTTCAAATTTTGCTTTACTATCAATTCCCAGCCGTCAACCCAAACAAGAAAGCCTTACCTTGAAGTCGACTTTTTCAAGAACAAAGGTTGACTCGACAAACAATCCCGATCGCCCAACCAGCGGTTAATTCAAACTGAGTCAGAAACATTACAGTCAGATTCAACAAGTTTTTCAACAATGTTGAAAGCTGCTGAGTCGACAGAGAAAACCGAAGTCCAGGTCCTCAAAGAAGCCATGGAGGAGCAACGGGTAAACAACAACAAGCAGATGGCCCAGATGATGCTCATGATTCAGAGATTAACCTCTCAGCTCCCACCATCACCAGAAGGTCCCCCAAAAGGCCATCCGCAAGACAATCAGGGTTTGGAAGCAATGATG
>JAXBDA010000643.1:0-76141 GCA_036023075.1 Gaultheria prostrata | reverse complement strand
TTCGGATCGGATTGGGACCAGAACCATGAACGTAAATCCACAAACCAAACCATTGAATACGGATTCTAATTTTTTTAAACCAGGACCAAACCACGTTACTAAAAAACCAAACCAAACCAATCGGTTTAGATCGGTTTGGACTGGATTCACGGTTTGACAGATTTTTTGCTCACCCCTAGTCCACACACAATTGCAATGTATGAAGCACCCCCAATGCAATATTAGAGTCTCAAGATTCTAATTGTGTGGTAAATTTTCATTCTATTCATACTCAAAATCATATCTTGAAATATAATACAAGCCTTCATTATATTAGAGTCTCAAGATTCCAAGGTCATGTAGGTCCACACACAATTGCAATGTATGAAGCACCCCCAATGCAATATTAGAGTCTCAAGATTCCAAGGTCATGTAGGTCCACACACAATTGCAATGTATGAAGCACCCCCAATGCACGCTCTACGTCCTTTCTATTCGTCTCTTGAGCAAGAACAAAATATATTTTTCTTTTCTGTAATGTTCCCCATTGTGGATATATAAGATCAACGGGATAATATCCCATTGTTTAATTGTTACAATTAATAGTTTAATTGTCTGGAGGAGCACGCCCTTGAGGAAGCTCTCTAAATGCATAAGACCTTTTTAATTCATCGATATCATTATGAGAAACAAAAATCCGAAAAAAACATGATACTCCATATTCAAAGATCCAGTGAAGCTATTCATCTAAAATAATTGTTGGTTCATGTGCGTGACCAGTATATATAACGTGGTCCGCAATTCTTCCATATCTAATGCATACAATCAATGCTCCCTAGCAGGAAAGCCATGACTTTCACAATTGCTAGTTGTCTAGCAATGTCATTGTTGTTTGGTGATCTCTAAGTACTCACAAGAAGAAAATCAATCACTGCTTTCGCAATTTTTTTGAGTCTTTTCATTGCCATGCATTCTGCTATCCTAAGTAATCATCTATAAAATCAGTCACTATTCTCCATGTCGCAGTCGTCTTCTGTCTAGCATTATTTTCTTCTGGACAAAATAAGGTTCGTGAGCTTCTACCTCATAATGAATACAGAGGAAAAGAGAATATTGTGTTATTTGAAATCTCCTCCAAAGGGCATTGGGAGGAAATACAGGTGGATCATCAAAATAGTCGAGAAAGAGCCTTTTCTGTCAATCCAAATGATTATGTCGCATAAAAGTGCGACATTGATCAGATCTCAGTTGTGTTCTTCACAAACTCGCAGCTTCCAGTTATTCTGCTTCCATTGCAGCTATTACAATAATCTCCAACTCATCATGGGAATTAGAGTCATAAAGCAATATATTGTCTAGAAACTCAAAATCCATATTTCAAAATGGGAGAGAGACGGAAAGGAAAGTTAGGTCGTGGTAGTGCTTTTAAAAATAATTCGGACCAACATTTGCTGAGGTTGCTCTAACCCTAGCATTCTTAAAGCATAATGAGCTAAAGTTTACCTTTTAAGAGAATTTGGAGATGCTAATACTAATGCAATTGTGAGATCATTTGCCTTCATGGTGGCCAGTTGGTTCCTTCATGGTGGCTTCAAATCACACATATTTATAGACAGCCCAACAACAAGTTTCATTCTGCCAACACCACATTCATAGTCTGGCGTAATGCGTTCAAATGTTTACAAAAGAGACTAAAATCATCACCCTTTGTCTTCGAGTTTTATCCTTATGTCTCACAATGATAGCTAACATCACACATATGAACAATCCACTACCTGATTTTTATTCGTTTGCAACGGGAAGAAAAAAAGAACAAAAAAAAAAGTGAAGAAATAAGGTTTTGGACCCAGGGAGAATGTTGCACCCTGGAAATGAACACGATTCCCCAACACTCCCAAGCTCTGGAATGGTCCTTCCCTATTACTTTTCATCTTCAACCTCTGATTCCGCTTCACAATTTGTGTGCCGATCAATTATGACAATCTGGTATAATGAATTTTATTGTTAGAAATAGTAACATATTATATAGAGAGAAATATATAAACAGTTAAAAATAACTAGAGTCTAGAACTAATATATTATATAAATAAACAAAATAATAACAAATGCTAGGCAGTTAAAAAATAATTGATTGTTCAGAGTATAACGTGGCGTATGAAACTAATATTATTAAAGCACTTTGATGAAGACCCTTGCAAAAGTGCACTCATACAACCTCCTATGGGAAAACTGTCGAGTACTGTGTCCGCATTTTCAGAAAACGCAAAGCAAGATTAGGTCAATGCCAGAAATTTTATTTTCTTATCCACACTTGGCCTGTTCTTCATTTTACGAAGTATGAATTTACTAGATTCCACAAATTCAATAAGCAAGGAAACAAGAACAGCTGTAGATCAGTGTCCTCACAGCTGTAGGAAAAAAAGGAAAATATTACAGAGATGCTAAAAGGTGAAACCAGAGAGAGAAAAGCATGCCTTATGGACTTTCAAGCCTTTTGATAAGTGGGTATAGGCACTCCTGAATCTTCTGTAAGTTTACTGAAAGCACTTTGCAACCTTCGAGTAATCGGTCCAGCATGTCCATCACCAATTATGCGACCATCAATCTTCACAACCTGGTAAAGGAAAATCACATACATCAATTATTCTGAAAAGTAACATTCTAATGTACAGCCGGGAATTAGCAGTTTAGCACAATAAAGAATTTTATTTAAAAACAAAATAGTTGTTATCTCAATGGCGCATTATATACAACATGATTCATTTCAATTGTTATAATATGCCATGTATAATTTCTAGGGGCAGACACATGCTACAACAATATAGTCAGAGTTAAGGCCAGACCAACTGCTAAGATAATGAGTTTTGTGAATATAGACGCCATAAAGAGACCATGCTTGACTAAGTTTGACAATGATCTATAACTTGAGAATGTCCAAAAGAAAATGACCTTAGCTATAACTGGTTCAGGTTTGCTAAAACAAATGGCAGGAACATAATGCATTTTCATGCCAAGATAAACGCCAAGTTTCCAACAGTATAAGGACCGGCCTCACTAACTTGACATGTGCTGGAAGAGAGCCCACCAAACTGCTTTCCCAGAACGAGAAGTGCATAACTCTTTTCATTTTTTATGGTTTTCTATTTTTGGTGGTTGTTCTATTATTAATTTTGGTGGTACTGTAAAACACTTTCGGCAGAATGAACATACCGGGCTGAGTTCCCCCATTGTTCCTGTTGTCCACACCTGCAGTTAAAGAAACAAATGCGCTTAAAATTCAACAGAAAACCTGACCAGGCAAAAGCATTTTCATGAAAAAGAGAAGTACTCTTTTATTTTGAACAAGAAGAAAACTACTCTCAGGAGACCATAAAAATGAAAGTATTATACTACAATGAATTTATCCCACTCTCATCTGAAAGAAATTGGATAGTGCCCTTAATAACGGGCGTAATGTATCCCAGATACTGAAAAGATCAATTCTTGAGAATTGAGACAAGTGCATGTGGGAACAAATTAGCCAAACTTTACAGTGTTGGTGCTGTTATCAATTCCTAATGCACAAGACAAACAAATTAATCAGTTAGAAGTTCTAAGAAAGAAAAACCATTTAGAGTTTCAGAAGCACAGGGCCAGGCTTGAAAAAGACTATGGTAGACCAGTTTAGATGTTAAATTACCAACAAAGCAATTTCAAAATTTTCTCAACCATCAAAAGAGATCTGTTGGCATTAAGTAGCTGGAATACATAAAAGGAAATGCTAACGTCCACCCAATATGTGGAGGATAATGTATAAAAGGTGTATCGATATCCAAAAAAATTGTATTAATATCCGTTAAAGTGTATTGTTATCTGTGAAATGTGTATTGAAATCCAAACTCATTTGTCTTTTTGTACCCCTATTATCCTCCACCAATTGGGTGGAAGTTAGCAACACCCTTTGTAAATTGTGAAAATTTTGTGTACATATGTTCAGCTTGAAGGCACCAACCAAGTGAAGAAACCAGTTCTTAAATTAAACATTAAAAAACACAAGTCACGATGAATATAGTTTCACTATTGCATCTGTCTTGGCATAAATCTGCACATCACAAGATTAACAAAGTTCTTAATACTACTTTTGCAGTTCTTTTAGTATTGTTGCATCCTTGTGTCCTTTTTGTCCAACTGTCCATGCTACTTGGGCTAACAACATGATCCTGGAGAAACATTAGTCCATTGTGGTGTCTCGTTGAGTATAGCGCAAGGTTGTGATCTCATACGTAGATTCCTTTGATGTAATGAATGCCATTTTATTGAGATGCTAAGTTCTATCCCAAGGGCACTACTAATATTGAGGAATGACAGTTCCGTAAAAATAGTCAAAATACACGCATATACCCTGGCTATTGTCGCACTATATACTTGCTTGACAGTTCGGTATAATTGATGCGGTAGAATCTTAATCGAATTAATTCGGAGGTCAACATAGCTTCTACGGGCGGTGGGGAACCTGGTCTGAAAGCAACTCGAGACACGGGGAACCACAATCCAGCTATTCGTCTTCAACGAGCCAGAACTTGCCACTACACGTTACATCAGAAAAATTCAATATGGCGTCCAGCATTGTGTACTTTCTCGCCAAACCCTGTGAACCGTCTCATTCACATCAAATCAAACCTTTTTTATGTGAACAGTTTATACCCTATGAACAGTCGCTGTGTTCATGATTTTTGTGTATTGTTTTTAGATCTCACTTTTGGTTTTTGTATGTAGGTGCTCGAAATAAGTGATTCGACAGTATGTATTGGCTACTCAAACGAACAATCCGTGAGACAATTTTTCAAATTGTACAAGTTGTTAAAACCGTTTCCAGATCTAATGAACAACTTCGTTTTGAACAAGCGATAAGAAGTGCTACTTCCTCTAGCGGGCCGACTCCTCGACTAGAGCTTGCCCGCTTTTCGGGTGGAAAGACAGAGAAACACTAGGAGGTTCTGGCTCGTTGAGGACGCAGAGCTGGATTGTGGTTCCCCCGTGTCTCGAGTTGCTTTCAGACCAGGTTCCCCACCGCCCGTAGAAGCTACGTCAACCTCCGGGATCAAGATTCTACTGCATCAATTATACCGAACTGTCAAACAATTATATTGCTGATTTCAGACCTGCGACAATATATAGCCAGGTTTACCGCGAGAGGACACTAGATAATAACGAAGCTCTAGTCATTCCTCAACAATTTAGACAAGGAGCACAGCACCCTCTAACATCATATGGCATTTGTTGATGTCAACCGTATCTCTAGCGCCCTTAAAATTTGTGAAAATAAAAGGCTCTACATTCACCATGTGGCCCTGCATTATGTTTTCTCTACTTACTTTCATAAGGGAATGTGTAATTACTCATAACCAGGACACAAGGTGATCTCCACCAAATGGGGCATTTAGACTACCATGCTCAGCTTTAAATGTCCTAAAGACTGTAACGAAAATGACCAGTTTGGTCTATCGAGTTCCTCGGAAATTTGGATAACAATTCTGACACAACGACATGCTTTGTGTGTTAAGTCCGACTTCAGGAAGTTTGGATAGGGGATCATGGGCATATTATGTACGACAGTAGGAGCAATGAATGCAAAATGACCTTTAACTTTGTAGACCATCTACGTTGTTGCTTACTTATGTTACATGAACTCTATAAACGTGTGCAAAGTACCTGCTTCGGACATTCACACTTTGGTTAGGGTAAGGAATATATGCCTGACGTAGTAGATGGCATTCATCCACCAAACTGCAAAAGTACGGCTAAAAGTTTATGTGCATTGTATGATTATTATAAAAATCCAGATGTTAAGCATGACAGGCACCCAAACCCAACTCCATACCTGAGTCCATATAACCCTGACTAGTGACTAAGAATGCAATGAATAATAAAAAAGTATACCTCATCTGCAGTATGAAATTCTGATAGACTGACACGCCGCTCCTCTAAAATGATATTTTCCTTTGCCACAAGGTCCATGACCTGAAAACCATAGAAAACTGTAACCGAACACATATAAAGGATGGAACTAACACACTGACGTGCTAAGTTTCCAAATAGCGAGCATATTGACCAGTCGCAAATTTGAAAGAAAACATTAATTACCAAAATACCTTAAGTTGTTACACCTTGCGTGCCATTTCGTTTTTCCACTTTGGGGAATACAACTTTTTTAAGGGAAAACAATCATTAACCAAATAAATCTTAACCTTTTCAAAAGTTACTCAAAGATAAGGGCAAAAAGAGGATTGTATAACTTTTGATCCATTAACTTTTAAAAACGAGACAATCGTCAGTTAAAATGTGGACAAACAAATTGGCACTGAGGGATTAACAATTTCAAGCTTTCACATCCTTCTTCCTATGAGCCTATCTCACCCAAACCAAACTAAACCAAGCCTCAAGTCCCAATCTATTGGGGTCGGCTACATTAATCCGTTGTCTCCATTAAGTTCTGTCAAGCGCATAGTGTTCCACGATATCCAAGAAACCTAGATCTTTCTGAATGGTAACCTTCTAAAGTCAATTCTGGCTATCCCTCCCCTTAGTGCTACAATTTACCATAATCATACAACTCCTTAACTACCACGTTGACAGATTGATGATAGACATGTCTAAACCACCTTAACCTATCGGTGATACCCTTGCCATCCCACGAAGGTTTTGGTTTCTAATTCTATCTTGCAAAATTCTGACCACACATTCGTCTCCACATTGTCATTTTAGCTACACTCATCTTACTCGCATGCTATTTCTAATTAGCCCATCGATCCGTGCCATATAACATGGCTGGTCTTATTGTTGTACAGAGGAATTTTCCCTTCAACTTTGTGGTTATCCTGCGCTCACATTACATACTTGAAGAACTCCGCCATTTGACCCATCCAACTTGTACTCTATGCGTCACATCATCCGTTATCTCAGGCTAATGCTTGATTTAACATGGCTGGTCTTGTAACTAGTTTTTTTCAGGCTAATGCTTAATTTCATATACTTAATAAATGGAAAACTAGAAGAAAGGAAGTAAGTCAACATAGATACATAGCTTAAACTGCCACTCACAGAAGACATGTTACAGCTGTACTACCCACATTCATGACTGAAAGAGGCAAAACATTAGTAACCGTCATTATCTGAAGGAATTGCACATCATAACGCAATTTCTCTGCAAGCTACTTCCAGTTCACCAGTTAATTCAGATGAGATCACAGAACCTAAGGTTGATTTACATGTATAGACATATTTCTCCACTGTTGTCGCACTTCTAACCACGAACTGCTCATATTTAATTTCATTACCGAGAAACCTTCATTTGCTTTTTGAGACATGACATAAGTATACCCGCATCAATCACTGTAAATACCAAACTGATTCAAGGAGAATCAGTGTGTTTGGTAGCAAATGTTTTTGAAATATTTCAAAATTGTAGAAGCCACTTCGGAGGGACCACTACTTTCAATGTGCACAACAGTGTACAGGGGTAAAGGATAAAATTTTCTGAAATCCTTAATTAACTTCATTAAGGGACGCAAGAAAGATGAAGAGAAAAAACAAAATGCAGGAAAAATAAAGAAAAAGAGGAGAAAGAAACACTGGAAAAAAGTAGCTACATTTATTTTGTGCAAAAAGGTTAGAACTAGAATACGTTTGGTTCGGCTCCAAACTGACGCTAATATATTAATAATTCCAGTCGCATTAACTTTCAAAGAGTTGAAAGGGCTAATTGACATGCATTGGTTCGAATAGGAACCGAAAATTCTCTAATAGCGGTTAGTGAACTCCTTGAAAGCGACAAAGGAGAAGGGAATAAAAAAGAAGCCTCTCCATTATCATAAAGAACATAAAGCAGCATTTGATGAGTGAAGTTTATGAAACTTACAGTTGCTCGAGTTATGCCTGGAAGACAGTAATCAGCATGAGGTGTCACAACACGTCCTTTCTTCACTAAGAACTGCACTAAAATGAGAAAAAATGTTCAATAGCGAAAAGACCAGTCAACATCCACAGTGGAAGTACTTCGCATTAAGGAGAAAAATGCTATGCAGATGGAACAAGCAAACAGCCCTAGGCATGATCTACTGATAATACGGTAACACTATTGAAGCAGGAGCAGTCAGGCAGGATCACCAACAATGTTTTTATTAGAAGTTTTGCACAGATACGCTTCCCCCAAAAGTTCATGGAAGAACAACTTCAACATGCAATGCAGCACCCTGGTTGGCCCCCATGGTGGTGACTAATCCAAAGTGTTCAGAGGGCTTCCATATGGATTGTCAAACAGCAATTAAAGAGTTCCTCATATATAGAAAAATACGGGCAGCGTAAAAAAGGCAGAAGCATGACGTACAATGTTTGTAGCATTGGTTTCGGACACATAACCATCCTTGTCAAGCATTATGGCATCATCAGCATTTGCATTATTCCCTTCTATCTGTGACACAAAAAGTTAATTCATCAGAGTTAGCATTGAAAGAGCGAACACTTCACAAAGTAGTGCTCAATATTGCAGTCCCAAGTTAGTGGAGTGCTGGATTTCTGTTCAATTCTATAACACCTCCCATGTTCATGAACTTTAAGACACGCAACACCACCCTTAGCCTATCTATAAAAATCCATTGTAGTGGATTATCAGAGCATAAGAAACAAATAGTGAGACATAAGTAACAAGGTCCCCATAACATAGAAGAAGTTAGATCTCTGCTTATAAAGATTGATTAGCTATAACCGACTCAATACCAGGTGGAGAGGAGACACCATGGAAATGAACCAGAACTATCACTTCCATAAGACAAATAGTATCTTGATTTTCTTGGCTTCTGAAATGAGCCATACCTTCGCAAGGATGTTGTTGAGGAGGTTGTTGTGATGAATTTTTGAATCCAAATTCTGACAAAGACAAACAAAATCATATTATTGCAATGGAAAAAAGAGGGTATGAACCACCCATGCCTCATTGATTGCAACATAATTATATTCAGTCTACCATTATTTCGTTGTACGTGAAAAAACCTACATACTTAGCAGAAGCTGATGACTTGAAACAAAAAGACATTAGATTCAGCAACATTTGAAGCAAGGTCACTGGCTAATACAATTTTTCACAGGAATACATGAGACATGAAATTGAAAGAACAATGGAAGGTGGAATAAATGCAGGTTTAATATGAGTACCAAGGAATAAGCTTCAGAATGCCCATTGGGACCTACTAGAGCTCAACTGTAGAATGAAAGATATTAAAGCATCCAACTCAAAACCAATTGACAATTAGTGGAGATGATGCCCAGGCTCATATACTAGTTTTGGAGGTAATACTTAACCAACGTGGGACAAGTTCTAACCCCTGGAATTTCCTCCATTCTAAAGTTCGGTTTCATCATCATGTTCCAAGGTGGGCTATGATCCAATGGCTGGCTAACCAGGGTAGATTTTCTACAAAAGAGAGGTTGCTTGTGTTCTATGTATTCTAGGGAGAAATCTCATAACCACCTATTCTTTGCTTGCCCTTTTTCCGCTAATGTTTGTGTTGAGTAGCTTGATATACATCGTTGGGCTCATTTCCTAACAGCTTAAGCTTCTGGGATAATTGGTAACTTAACAAGGAATCAGAGCTCTGGTAGTGAGACGCCTTGGATTCAAGTCTCTCTATTTGAAGTTGTTCCTCGTTTGCATTCTGCTTCTCCCCTTCATATTATTTTTTCTCTCTATGAAAATTTGCATCTCCACAGGCAAAACGAGGTTGCACGTGAGAGAGGGAGGATGTTGATTAGCTTGATATGCATTGTTGGGCCCATTTCCTGACAGCTTCAGCTTTGGGGATAATTAGTAACTTAACAGTTTGGAGCTTCATGCTAGCTCCGAATGGTATTTAGATGAGGTTTCTTCCTTGGCTAATGTGGTTGACTGGGTTAAATGTACAGAAGGGGGAAGATTCTGAAGGATATAGTGTTTCAAGCTATTTTGTGCAGAAGTATACTCCACCATTTACGGGGTGACAGAAACTCAATAATCTTCAAGCATAAAGGCACTGACGTGCAGCAGGTTAATGCAAAGACAGAAACTGACATTAGAGCTTTCATAAACTCGTGGAGGAATGTGAAGAGGTTTCATGAGAAGAGACTGCTAAGCGTGGATTGGCAGATTTCCTCTAATTTTTTTGCTATTGCTAGAACTTAGGCTCTGTTGTCGTGGTTCTCATGCCTCTTTCTCACAGCTTTCCATTTGTTTTGCTGGTTCTAGTATAGTAGTACCTAGTATTTGTTTTGGATATCTTTTGGACTCTGGTTGAGAAACTGTCTTGTTTAGCTGGGGTATGCCCCTTTGAACCAGTAATTGGTTTTGTTGAAACGGATTAACTTACAAAGATATATATAAAAAAAAAAAAAAAAAAGATTGAAAGATCCCTGCCAAAAGTTGTATATTGTTTAGGTTCCCAAAATACAAATACCAATTGAATATAATGTAGACAACAAAAGAATCTTACATTCGGCGAATTACGACGTGTAGTTGCACTGACCAGAGTTATACCCTTAGTATTGTCATAGACAGGTGGCTTCCATTCAGCGAGAACTACATTTTTACAGGACATGCAATAATTGTAGCATAAGACAGTTGTTTGTATACCTCATGCGAAATTAAGGGGAAAAAACAGAAGTGGAAAGATAGTGCTCTGCATCCAAAAAAGATAAAAGAAGAGATAGCACAAAAAATATAGTAAACTCCTTGTTATACCCCCTTTTGACAAAATCGCCATTACAAAGTATAAATCTCACTACCAGTGCTTGCTATAATGATAGTTTCACAGAGAATGAATAGTAATTTGTCATCTGAAGTCACACCTGCTCTCTTTCTGGTATTCTCCAGATTATATAGATAAAACATACTAGTGCTCTTACCTCTGTCAAGGAAGTAAACTATTATTACAATGCCACAAGCTTTCACAAATCCCGTGGTCGAAGTATGGGTCAATATTGTAACATTACTTCAGGATTCATGTTTCATTTCTGATACTTCAGTTTCAGTATACTTTGACGCAAGATGCACTGACGGTTTAAAACAATTCAGCAAGAGTATCCATTACAATTTCAGCTAGATTTCTCGCTCTATTTGGAAGTAAACAAATTGGATATTGCGAAATAAGGCGCTCTAGAAAACCCAGTGACTACAAAAACACTAATTTGTGGTTTCTTTGATCCCTACAACAACAAAATAACGATTTGGAGGTGACAAGGTGAACAGTTCAGTTTGTAAGCAAACGCTTTGTGCCGATAATGACAAAATCTTGCCGTCCCTGTTGTTATTACATGTGCCAATGTCATGTCCAACATCGAATAGGGCGAATAAAAGTTTGAGTCAAAATAATGTTGGATGGCCTTATGCACGTAAGGGCGGATCAATACAGAGATATGAAATCCCAACAACAGTATCAGCCGATGGTTGACGACCTACGGGCGGACTCTCCTGGCTCTGGACACCGTAACTGGGCTTGCACGGAGAACTCTCAGTGGAGTGGAAAAGAAATTACAGAATTGAGAGGCCTCATCGGACGGTTGCAATTCATACGATGGTTCATATCCAAACATTCCAAAAATCCAAGGTGACTCTCGATGGAGCAATGGTTCATGCAGATGGGTAAGCATGCGGCAAGGTGGCTCTCGAAGGAGAGTATGGATGGCTCTAGATCGATGGAGTGGGTTCGGTGGATAAGCCTCGTTCAGAAATTGTGTTGGAGAGTAACAAATCAGAAGCAAGGGGGAGTTTGGATGCAAAGGGGATCAAGCCCAATGTACATTTCCCAAATGAGAGGGAGATTGTTACGTGTGAGTGTTAAGTCCTACATCTGAATTCTGATGCATAGAATGAAGGTTGAGTCTAATTACAATATTGGATTGCTCAGTATTTAATGGCTTAAGCTTTTAAGAGGGTCTGAAATCTTTAACTTTATTATTGAGTCCAAGTGATACGGCGCACATTCTGCAGTCATTACCCAATGGATTGAGCTTATGATACAGATTACAAACTCCCAACGACAGTCCCAGCATTCTCACTCGCGATTGACAAGGACCAGTACTATGACATGTCCTCTATGGATGCGAGAAGTGGGGGAAGGCTAAGTTTGGAGATAGAATTACAGGGAGATCTTTCCAACGAAACAAAAACAAACGAAGCAGCAGTGGTGGCAAAACTAGTTGGTTGCTTCATTGTTGTCTCTCCCATGAAAGTCCAGTAGTGAGCAGGCTGCCTTTTATGGCCTTGTAAAAAATCAAAACAGCACAAACAGTTGTGCCTCTGAAAACAAAGAAAGGCTATTCTAAAACAATCTAGTAGGAGCTTCATAACCGATGTTGTCTCTCACTCTTCAAAAGAAAGAAACTAATAAATAGTCACTCAATTAAATCACCTAGTAAACCATGCAATCACTCGTAACAACAGTTCCATAGGAATGAATAGAGGCCGCCAGAGAGGATAGAATAGCTTCTCTGGCCCATCTCTCAAAGATGGTTTTATTTTTGGTCATCAACTCTAAAGTCCAAACTACTCTGCTTACAGATATTTTGAACATAGCAAACAAACTGCAGTGACATGCCAATTTGAGATAAGGTAGAAGACTAATAGTGCAAGTTACCAATTAATGTGCATCCATAAACGTTGAAAGCTGGGCTCATCCCTGAAGTAATCTGAGCCAAAAGAAAAAGAAGAAAATTAATAAAACAAATGGCAACAAAAAACAAGAAAAAAATTACAAAACGATATGGCCTAGGGTTTGCTTGAACTGTTACTATGCTCAAGTCCTAGTCATTTGACCAGTCTTTTCCTATGGCAGTATCATGCCAACTTTCTAGTAAAATCCGAATGGGATTTCAAAGCTTACTCTTCATAATGTGTCTGTGTGTGCGCGCACGCTCGCTTGCTTGAGATTGTGCGCATGCAAGAGAGAGAGAGAGAGAGAGAGAGAGAGAGAGAGAGAGAGAGAGAGAGAGAGAGAGAGAGAGAGAAATCAAACCTTCTTGCCCCGTGTCAGACTTAGCCGGATGTGTGCATTATTAAACATCCCATTTAAAATAAGAGTTTTGAATATGGCTTCCTTAACCTGCATTTTGTTCCCGAGAGTGACAATCAAAAAGCTTCTCAAATTACAGGCACCTAATCAACATATGGGCATAGATATTTTTCTCAAATGTTAAGACCCTCACCGCTTCACGATTCGGCAAGTTATTGAAGGCCAGAGCTTTTGCTGAATCAAATAACCTAGTAATGCAAAATTCACCAATTGTTATGGTCATCTCATTAATAACGAGGAAGCCGACATTACTGTTCGGAGAGAGAGAGAGAGAGAGACAGAGAGAGAGAGAGCAGGTCATACACGAACTAGACCACAAGGAAACTACCTTGAGCCTTGAGGAGATAAAACATCATCATATTAAAGCTCAATTAACAGAATTTTGTTCCCGACAATCCAAATCATATTCTCCGACAAAATATGACGGATTATGAAAGGCATCCAACTGTTCTCCTTCACAAAACTAAAGAAAGGCATCTATGTACTTCATCCATATCTTGCACTGAAAATTTTCAATTTTCTTTCTGTAGCTTATGATTTTCACATATGAATAAGATTATAAGGTGTTTCTTACATTTAAAATCAGCTTCTTCTTTTTTGTCGAGATGTACATCATCAACGTTACATACTTTGAAAAATCAAACTACAGGCAGGTGTGCCCAGGGCATGTGCCCAAACCAAGAGTAAGTATTGGCATGCAAAATGGCTTTCAGTCACTAACCTATCTAAATGCTCGTCAAGCTTAAATAACCTCCCATCATAAACTCGAAGCCCTTCCCACACTGAATCACCACCTTGAACAACTGAATCAAGCACTGAAACCTAGAAAAACTTAGCGAGTAAGCACAAAAACAACAAAAACACCCATACCCAAAATAGAAGAGAGAGCTCAATTCTATTAAAAGCTTTCCACAATGTATATCCGTGTGTGACTCAAGTAAAGGTACCTTTGCACTGTCACGGGGTAAGATCTCATCACCAACCCACACAAGCAGCTTCTCATTAGCAGGAACAGGGAGACTGGGACGAGGCAGTTGGGGTCTCAGAGAAGACTTCCCTCGTGTGTGGCACCGAAGCATGTTGTACAAGGGTAAACTTTGATCCAGCAAGCGATACAAAGAAGATGGGAATGGCTGAGAATGAACATAAAATTTTCAATATATAAGCTAACTTTCGTTGCTATATTTCTTCTCAAGTATTAAAGATCCATCGTACCACCAAGAAAGAGTCCAAAATGGTACTGTACAAATTGTGCAGGATGTGTCTGAATTTATGTGTGCATGCATTACAAGCAGAGAGTTGTATTTGCACAGGAAATGTTCATCCTAGCTTCATGTTTTTTCTATATTGACAACAAAAATGAGTAATATCTAAAACAGGAGAAAATGTACAAGAAAATGGGGACAGGGGGTCCACCAAAGAAGAATACAATGCAAGAAGCAAAACTAAACAACTCCTCCAAGTCTGACCTCAAACCACCCATTGTTCCAAGTACCTGGACATAGAAAATAGCAGAATACCCAGACAAATAAATTTCATAGTAAGCGCATGATCATGATGTTTTTCAAATTGTGATCTTATGTATCATACAATCTTATGAACAGATGCACGAAATGAAGCAGCAGCAGTCTTGGGTAGGTCAGATGGAGATAAATAAATCTGTTTCGAGATTTACTAAAGGTTGGAAACATGGGATTCTTTCCAACAAAATTCTGGCAAGGTAAGAACATGGAAACTTATGAATAAGTCGCTACAAGTCAGGCATACTTATAGTTAAGAATATTGGTATACAGAGTATAGACAGGCTAATAAAGTCTAGCCCTAATGAAAAAAGGCTTAGTATAGACAGGCTAATAAAGTCCAGCCCTAGTGAAAAAAGGCTTTCAGGTAATTTAGTTCCTAAAAGAATTGGATATAATATATATAACTGTAGATATCCGTGAAACGTCAGTTCAATCAGGAGATGATTTAAAACGCCTATTTGCCTTTTTCATTGGGGCAACTTTGCACTTATGCTCTAATATATCATGATGGACAAACTACATACCGAAGGGTACTTCTTTGCTCGTAAAAATCTTGTTGATTTATGTACACTTTCATACCACCACGGGGCCCAAATGCCATCTATTGATTTTGGACCAGCTTCCCATCTGAAAATATTTAATTGATAGTGGTTAATTCAAATTAATACCACGATCAAAAGGAAGAAAAAGCTAAGTTCGGTTGCAAATTAAGACTCATCTTACAACTGAGACCAACAATCACACACGTGCTTAACATTTTACAAGCAATGAGACAAATGCAATGACAATCACTTTTAAGATTGATAAACTTCTAAATGAATTCAATAAGTTCACCCCGTCCAGACACACTAGTACATCCATTTGAACAGACAATGCACTATAACAAAAGGAAATGCAGTCCAGATTGAACCAGGTATGAAAACAAGAGGAAGCCGAAGAAAGAACCAAAGATGAAACAGTAAATAAGACATAATAAAGTTAGTGAAATAGGTAATCCTGGTGCAATGGGTTTTGCGTAGCCACCATATTTAAATGCATGAAGGCCTTATGGAAATAAACTACACAATGCAAGGAACAAGCAAATGAATTTGATTCTGGCATCAGGCCATAAGAAGTTTTTCCAGTTGCTTTCACCGATAAGAAACTTTTTTTCAAGTGTTTTCCCATGAAATCAAAAGTCGGGTCAGTGACATGTAAATCATGTAGGGTAAACAACTATTTCTAACTTTCGAATTAAATAGCATTGGCATACTTCAGCATTGCAGCTTGAAAAGGAATATCCAAATCTTGACAAAGCCATCGTAAAGCAGCCTGTAAAAGAGCAGATGGATAAATGTCATCTTGAAAAAAAAAAATATTAAATCCAACTTTTCCTGAAAAAAAAAACTGAGAAAATATAACAAGAAAAAGCACAAAGATAATAGCAAGGATTGAAGAAAAAGAACTCCCTTGCAGAAGACAAAGCTATCCGAGGACAACCAACTCAAACAACTTAGCTGAAAAGGTCCTTTGGACTAGGACAAATGCGTACTTAACCACGATGTCTATGTTAATCATCTAATTGAGTTAGTACTTAGTCTTATGGTTTGTTCATTTCGAAGGAGCCAGAACCCTCTTCTAAAGCATCATCACCAATGGGATTATAATTGCCAAAGTAAGACATGAAGCTGTACAAAAACTAAATAGGTAGTGACCAACCAAAGGACGCTTTTAGGATTCAGCAAAACAGGAAATAGTCAGCTGAACTTTCTAATAAATCACTTCACTCTACCAGATTACAAATTTCCTCAAAGAGCGACTTAGATTAAGGACTACCATAAATACATGTAGGAGGGGCCCCGCAGCCCCTTAGAAGCTGGAGGAAAAGAAGTTTAGAAAGCACGAAATTTCCGAAATTAAGTCATGTCAAAACACAGGTAAGTAGGTAATGTAACATCTTGTACTAAGTATTGGCTACTTAAAGCATAGCTAACTAGCAACGCCTCCTTCATATTTACACAAGAATGAGGGAATTGTTGATCAACTTTATACGTTCTATAAGACAAAACTGACGCTATTTAGAATTTTGGATCTTTATATGTAGTTTAAGTTGGTTAACATGGGTTTTGCCAGCCAAAGTCTCTTAATTATGACATAGGAAAATCCAGATGGAGTTAAAAGTTACTCCCTCCGTCCCCATTTAATGGTCTTTTTTGGGAGTGCGTGTCACTTTTCAATTGATTATATCTTGTAATTTATAATGTTTTACGTGATTTTAAATATATTGAATTATAGAATTAGTTGAGATCTATCAAACAAGATCCATATTGAATATAAAATTCATTGTCAATTTAAAGATATAAGTAAGTTTTTCATCCAGTTAGAATACAACTGGGACCATTAAATGGGGACGGAGGGAGTATTTACAAGCAAATAAGTAGGCAGTAATACTACTCTCTTCTTTAAAAAAAAAAATCAGTTTGAAAATTACAAAGCATCTTTTGAACTCTTTTGAACATCTGTTCGGATTACATGATTCAGATCTGCTTAATTTAAATTTTCTATTAAGCTTTCAAAGAACGTAGCAAGATTCAAATTAATCCTTTTCCGCATGTTGATATTCAAATTAGCCCAATTCCTTGCCGACAATTAGTAAACCAAAGCATCCTATAGAACAAACAATCAAAGTTCAGTTAATAGAATAAATGCAACTAGTTAATATACTAACAAGCGGGAGCTTCTCTCTCTAAGCGGTTACGGCATTTCGGTGGGAAACTTTCTCCGTCAATTCTCATCGCTACGATCATTTTCCGCTGAGATCCTGAGGCTCTGTTCCTGACTCTGAGACTGGATTGTGAAGGTGGGGGAGTCTTGTCTCTTCCAAGTTCCAATCATGGCGAGGAAACTTCTTGAAGGGTTCTGGATAAGTTTCACAAATTGATACCTGGTATCGATCATTTTCCATCTTGTACTGTGAATGTGATGATTTCTGGTAATGACTTTAACTTGATTTTTCCTCCTCTTGCGACGAATAATTCTGGTTCTGCCTCGAAATAGGGTTAACTGTTCCGTGTAGGAAATCACAAACACTTTGCGTGGCTGGCGAACTTTTGTTGATGACAATTGTAATGATACGGAGTTCAGTACTCCTGTTATTCATAATTCAGTTGGTCATGTACTCGTGTTAATCTTTTGGATTTTGGAATCTGTTATGGTTGTTAATGATGATCACCTTGTTTAGTTGGGAGTAGAGCGGTTGCAAACCAACCCTTGATAAATTCGTTCACATGTAAGATATTTTTGGCATTTAGAACGGTACGTAGGCTCTCTTTTGGTGTTGCTGGCTTTTGGGCCTTTTGGTTCTTCGTTTTGTTTCATACAAGGGTGGCATCCCCTTGATGCCTTTTCAATAGATTAATTACTAGTAAAAAAAAAGTAAATGATGATCACCCTGTTATGCATGATAAGAAAACTCCTACTGTTAAACAGATTAAAGGTTTGAATGAGGTGCTGGGGTTACTTAAAGAGTTGGATTATAAAAATTGGGCTTTGAAGGCCATGAAACTGATGCCTAATGGTAAAAAACCTGGGGGCAAATCTGCAAAAAGGCTGATACCTTATGGGTTAAGTCGTTACACAGCTACGTCATTGCAAACCCTAACTTTTGGAATATGAAAATTCCTAATGATTCTTCTTGGACCATTAGGAAGGTGATACCTTAGAGATATGGGAAAAGGAATGAGGAAGCATATGGGAGAATTGGCAAAACACAAATGTGTGGCTGGACAATTGGCACCCAATCGGTCCTTTGTCTAAGTAAGTTGTTTTGAGGAGACGTGGTATTCAACTTGGGTAGGTCTCTCACAGCTAAGGTGAGCTCTATAATTTCAAATTTTAGATGGCAGATAGAAGTGACCAGACCTAGGAACGGTATCACTCAGCTAATTCAAGCTAACAATCATAGCAGTTTTAAACCAAGCATTGACAGAGATCATCAACTGAATTGGATTCCCTCTCCCACCGGGCAATACTCTGCTAAAGCTACATGGAGCGAAGTGCTAGGAAAGTTCCTTGGAATCCCATAATTTGGTTTCATAGACATCTTTCTTTGAATCTTATTTGTCCAAAATCATTTGGAGCAACATTCAGGGAAGGGCATGGTTCAAAGAAGACCTGGGAGTTGGGTTTTTGAGCTTACTGGGCTATAGAATTCTGTCATGGCAATTGCTTCATAACTAATTTGTACAAACTTGCACTTGCAGCGCTCTATACCAGGTGTGATTGGAGAGAAATGCCAGGGTCTTTGAGGGAAGTACCAAGGATATGACAGGAGTGATCCTAGCAGTGGAAGACAATGTTAGAGCTAGGGTAAGCTCTTGGAGAACATTCCTAATCACTGGAGAATGAAGGGCTGTGCAAAAATCGGAAAACTTATCCTAGAATCTTAGATAGAAATTGTCCTGGAATGTATAGAACATAGGTCTGTTGTTTATTTGGTTTGCTCTGTTGGTAGATCTTAGCTATAGCCCGTCGTTGTTTTGGGAGGTTTTCCCTGTGTTTGCACGTACTGTTGTTGGTTGGTTATAAGATTCTATATTTACCACTAGAACAAAACCAACGCATAGTTGTTGGTTGGTTATAAGATTCTATATTTGCCACTAGAACAAAACCAATGCATAGTTAATTATACGGAAGAACTGTTCACATACAAGAAGTACAAGAACTGCCAAAACCAATCCTTCTCGTTGCATAAAACAACCTAAACCATTAACAACAATTCTACATCCATACCAACCGTCGCAAGTCCTCGACAATGATTTTAAGCCATGAAACTATTTTAATTCGTCTCCAAAGCCATCCCTAAATCACTAATGGCTTCCATTCTGGTGTTTTAGCTTGCCAGCCCCCACGATTGTCCTAAATTCACATGATGCCCTTCCCACCGTATCAAAGACACCAGCCACAGCCAGCAAGTAGCCAGATGAATCAACAATGAAAACAATGTGGAGGGAGAAAAATGCTTGTAAATCTAAAGTTTGAACTGAACTACTGATGATTTATACTCTGCATCTTCATACGGGAAATAAAAAGGTAAATGAGTACTACTCTTTTTTCGCTATCTATGCAGGAAGGATTTGTGGTCATACACACATTCGTGCTCAAGGTCAATGTTGTGATCCTAGAACCAATAAAATAGCAAACAGAGCAAGCAAACTCTATACAGAAGTCTCCCACGCTTCATTTAGGAAAAAAGATGAATAACACAGAGAAATCATTACACAAGTAATAAGAGTTCACTGAATAGATCTACAGACCTCAGGATCTTCTCGAAGTTCTGCTACATCAATGACTGGCGGGGGTTTTCCTAGATCACAGAGCTCATTGTATATAGAGACCAATTCTGCCAACCCTAGCTCAAGAAAGGATGGGGGTACGACCTTGTCAAAAGATGGCTGCCAAAATGTAACAGTTTAAACATAAATCACAGAAGCAATGAATACCGAACTAATATATAAACAGAACAGGGTGTGCTATTATTCCGCCTATCAAGTTACAATCTCCAAAGCTCCACTTAATTCACAGAGAATTGGGTGCATTACTGTAACATAGTTTTGCATTTTGAAAAATAGAAGTGAAAGATATCAAACAAATACATAATTACAGCTTTCCGAAATTAGTAAATGTATTTAAGAGCCTCAACATGCAAGATAAGTGGCGAGAAGCTGTTATAGAAACAACTTACCAATATCTCAAGCGGGTTTCTTATTAATATGAAGTGCTTTCCTTTTTTTATCAACTCATCTGACAAACCAGGCACCCGTTGTTTTGATATATGCTGTAAAGAGTAACAATAAGAAGAGATTTGTGAAATGACTTAATCAGTGCCTCCAGCAAACATTAGCATACTGAGATGATTACACCTATTCTAGATGCAAGAAGTTACATGAAAGTTTGGGGATATTCGTGGCATGGTAAGAGAAAAGAAAGGAAAGCAAACAATGAGGAAAACTGTATCTCGTTGTGCTTTCCCTCCTTAAGAAAAAAAATATATGCTTGTTTGCCTTTGTCATCTTCTCTACAAACGAATATAGAAAAAGGAAAATCAATCTCAAAAAAAGGTTCAAGTGTGTTTTCCTCATATTTTCTTTTTGAAAAATGTTACGATTTCCTTGTATTTTCTTTCCTTCTTCCCTCAGCAAATCCATTAATGTAAAGCATAATATGTAGTTGTATCCAAGGATGGGCAATCATGAATAATTCTACACTTTAAAAAAATCATTCCTACACATGTTTTTACTAGAAGAGAAAATTAGCTGAGAACTTTGTCCTTACGTCGTGATAAACTTGAGCAATCTTAGAGTAATAATAAAGAAGCTTGATATTACCTTACAGAAGCGAAATTTCTTTACTCCTGGACCAAAAATAACATCTTTCACAACCTTATTCCCATCGGCTTCCTAGAATTCACAAAAAAACTCCAAAAATAAAATAAGTGTTTGAAAACGAGAAAACAACAGTAGAAGCAAATACAAAAGAATAACAATGTATGGAAACAAATTTTTTGAAAGCAAATAGAGTATATACAGGTAGGTCCGGTACTGCTGGTCAGCCCAGGACAACAGGTAAATGAAACCCTACTAAACCTTGCAGTAGGCCTTCCTATCAATTGTGGTGAACAAACTTATGGCAACATTCTAGTCAGTTGGCTCAGAAAGTGAATTACCTTCCCTGTTAGTGAAAATTCATTTGTTTAGTATTGCAGGAGGAAAATTCGAGTAAATCAGAAGGCATAATATCTAGATCCTATTTAGTTATTACATGTATGAAATTCTTTCAGGAAACGTAACCGCTAAAAAGGCACTGCTTTTTTTAGATAGTTCAAAAACCCTTAACTAAAGCTACTTTAGCCGTTCTGTCAACATATGTTCCGGGAGAAAACAAATCATAGTATCACTGCAGCTGGACTGAGAAAAATGCAATCAAGCTTCAGAAGAAAAGAATTGAGAAGGTCGCTATAGAGACAGTGATGATTCATCTACCTACCATTTTCGATAGAAGTTCGTCTCTGTAGGGCCTTTCAACACCTGTTACTCGGAGGAAGTTCGCATACAAGGGTTCATCAAGTACTTCTATATCATCCCTCTGCAAAAATCAACCAAATACGAGGGAAAAAATGATGAATCAAGAAACAAAGCAGTATAGATTCACCACAAAATAAATGTAGTCTTTGGTTAGTTTCCTCCACTAGAAAACTCAGCAAACCTAAGAAGTTAATCTCCTCTCCGGCGCCAAATAAAACTAATATAATGAAGCACTCTCAATGAAATTGCAAAAAAATTCCTAAAGACTACCAAACTCACACTTGCCCATTTATCCAATATGATTAGCAACAAACATTCTTTTCATCAAAGAGAAGTTATCATCTAGTAAAAAATTATATTTCCACACATAAAGCAGTGTGAAGAACAAGTATAAAGAATTCTATATTTTGGGAAGTATACTCATAAAGTACAAAGAGGATAAAAGAATGTTAGAACTTAGGGGGCCATTTTACATGTACTATGAAAATCTTTACAATCCCCAAGGGTCCCATGCCACCCGTGGCATCCCTCCTCGTCCAACTTTGAATATACTGCTTCAAAGAAAATGAGGATTTTCATTCAACTCTTCCACCTACAATACATACTTTTAATTCAGACCAAATTTTGAAGACTAAAAATTTGGGCTTCTAAAGAAAGTTACACAAAGCCGAGAAATATAGTTCTCAGAACTTCGCATTCGAAACCTATAAAGCAGACTCAACACAATATGTGTGCATATATTACTACTCTTATAACTTAATAGATTATCTTCGGACATGTACAGACAAAACTTGTACACAGGTGCCTTGTGTCAAGGCTCATTTCAACAAGTGTTAGATAAATGCACTGGCCCAACCCTTTTTTTTTTTTTTCCGGTTGGAGTATAGTGTGCATGTTTTGGTGGATATTTATAACAAAAAATTTACAAAATTTCGACCATAATTAAAAAGTGAATGATCTTCATTTTGAGCACACTAAATTATGGTGAATGCAACCATGCAATAATGCTACATTCCATGTTGCTGAATCTTGCTGAATACTATGATAGCAACATGACTAGACATTAATTCTTCAATTTATCAAAATTGTTCCATGAAAACTCTAATGACTGGGTCTTGAAAAAATCATCGTAGCAAAGTTTCTTTCATAGTCCGGCCCCGTTTGATTTCTGTTCCAGGCCCCGCCACTGGATAAATGATTATCACGTATTTCATATGCATGACTGATTTCTACATGCCTCAGTTTATTGATGAGCTTTGTGAGTCGCTATTCTTCGCTGCATTACTATTTCAGCGTCTAGTATTCGTCTTTATTGATTTTAGTTATGGCAGAGAAGGCCTCTGTTTTACTATAACTAGAATTAACTTTTGTTATTTGCAGTGGTTCGTGTCTATTATCATATCCCTACCTAAAATCATGGATACATAGTCCTCTTTTGATAACTATGTAACTTCATTTCCGTTGCAAAAATTCTCCTAAGAAATTGCTGGAGTTTCAATTTCTCTGCGGTGGCCTCTCTTAAAATATATGAATTCCCTCATGTACTGCTTAGAGTATAAATAGCTAATTTAATTTGGCACTGTAACAGCCCCTGATTTGTTTCTTAACTTTCACAACCAGTCAACCAAACACAAATAGTTTTAGAAATTCTATTTGCTAAGCAACTGGATAATGAACAAGCGCAAACACAACAGACACATACAGGGGCGGCTCTACTATCAAATGAAGCGAACCCCCTGGGTTTGAAAAATGTACTAAATTTTTGTAGTTTACATATAATTTTATTTGTCTTTAATATTTTTAGCGCTGGATCATTTATACAAAGTCGAAATACATGAAAATTCACTTATGGGTTGTCAACTAAGAAAAAACTTTTATTTTATACAGAATATTGTACAATCACAAAAACAAAAAATATTATGCTTTTTTCACCGCTTAACTAAAATCTTTGAGCCGGCCCCGGGACAAATGCTGCAAATAATCCATTTGCGTGCTTTCACAGTGTGCGAGTAGTACAAGGCTACAAGCTCATCTTATTTATTACTCCATTTTTTTAGGTAATGAAGAGTGTCCGATGTTCCAGATTAATCACTTCAGCCCCTCTCACAGCTCTTTTCACGCGTTTGCGTGGGGTGAGGAGGTCAAGGGACAAATCGCTGCCGAGGGAAGTCGATTAATAAGTCAATTAATCACTCTGATCACCCTTGGGTTAATACAAGCTCATCTTACTACAACAGCCAAAAGCAGTAGCAAATTGACTAACTAATATCTGAACTTAATCACCATCAAAGATTGATTCAGATTACATACATCTCAGCCAAAAGCAGTAGCAAATTAATTGACTAACATCTGAACTCAATCACCATCAAACATTGATTCAGATTACAGACATGTATGTATGATACCTGCGCAAAAGAGTACATAACACTTGTACTCAGAGATCTTGGAGCAGACCATGAGTGAATCACCTCTACATCCGATTCCTGTTTCGCTGCTTCCATTTCACCCTCCCTCAAGTTTCGATTCGAGACGTCGATTCGACCTTTTGATTACAACACATTGACTGTACGTGTTTGACCGTTTATATCTGGGGTGGGGGTGTGAGTGAAGAGTGGACTCGAGTGGGTTATTATATTAATACATAGAGATGCACGAATTTCAAGGCGATGCAGATTACGACATGCTATCCGTTCAAGAGGGGATCTCGTGTAATAATGAGACACTGCACCCGTAGTGACATTAATTGTGGGTCTTCAAGCAAGCCGTCATTTTTTAAGAGGGGATCTCGTGTAGTAATGAGCAGTTCGGTCCCCCCGTAGTGACACCAAGTCCCTGTATACTCTCGTAGTGATTTCGATTGTGGACTCTTTAAAATCTTTTATTTGAGATCTAAATAGTTCATTTTTTCAGGAATGAGGGGCTCTCTAAAATTTTCATTTAGGAATGCTGAGCACATCGGGATACAAAAAATTATGATTATCGGAGATTGGAAGACACACAATTTAGATAAATTTGTCTTACAGTTTATTCTCTCTCACTGATATTGCCCATTAATTTTCGTACAATAAATGGTATTCGAATATATGGCTACCAACATATGATAAATTTGATTCTTTATATGAATGATCTACTCAAATTGATATTGCCCATTGATTTTCGTACAATAAATGGTATCCGAATATATGGCTACTAATATTTGATAAATTTGATTCTTTATATGAATGATCTACTCAACATTCCTGGTAAATTGAACAGTTCTGACTTCTGATCCTCAATTCAGATTATAGAGAGCCCATGATTAAGGTCATTACGGGACCCAAATTCTATAATCTATATTTGGGGCAAAACCATTCAATTTGTCGAGAATGTTGAATACGTTCTAGATTGGAAAATTAGAAAACCATGGATTAGTAGTCCAAACATGGATTCAAAAATTAGAAAACCGTGACTTGTGGTTCAGCCCATGAATTTTCATTTTGAGACATTAAATTTACCGAACCGGACCATGAGATATTTATTATATATGTGTATGTTTGCATGTATATGTATAAATAATTTTACCACCCTTTTTTTTTTTTTTTTTGCCAAAAGTGAAATTCCATTAGATAAAGCCAGCATACAAGGGATAGCGTTTCAAATAAAAAGAACAGACGCTACAACTTAGAAAAATGAAATGTAACAACAAACTAAGACCATAAGTACAAAAACCAAGAAACGTCCCGAGGAAGTTGGTCTCCGTTCCTTGTATCCGAATTTTACCACTGTTATAAATAATTTTAACTATTTCAGTATTTTACTTTAATGTGATATAGCGCATATCCATATAGTATTTTACCTTAATGGAATAGTTTATGTAATGCCCTTGAATCTTGAATACCCTTGAACCTTGAATATGGAATGCACCTTGAACATTGAAATGTAATCCGTGAATAAAATTGCAACCGGCATGTGACTCACGAATTGGATTGGAACCAAACCGCATGACTTTTGGTCCGGACACATTGCATTTTCAAAAAATGATGACACGCAAACTAGGGTCAAATTCATAGAAATCTGATCCGATCCGGACCATGCACATCCCTACTTCCACTAGGCGAATTGCAGATGGTTCAATTAAGAGGTACAATATCACATTATCACCCTGTGGCGAAAGGCTATACTCACCAATAGTGAGGTTTGCGGTCAATTTTCCTTATACTGGCCATTGTAACAAATACTCCTATGAACTTCAAATCAAACTATGCCAAATGAATGTTAAAACAACATTTCTCGATGGGGAACTTGAAGAATAGATCTATGTGGATTATGGTCTAACAACCATCTTCGATTTAAGATTTCGGGGTCGCCCTATCTAAACAACCAGGATTTCGGGGTCACCCTATCTAAACAACCTTCTAGGCAGTGGTATTTTAAATTTCATCAAGCCATTCCAACGAATGGGGGTATATGATTCTTAAAGAGGACCATTGTGTCTCAACGTTCCAAGGGAAGTTTTATCATTTTGTCGTTGGAAGTTGATAAAAATGCCCAACTTGATTTACTTGGAGTTCAGTTTTCTATCCACACATAAAGGCCCAACTTGATTTACTTGGAGTTCAGTTTTCTATCCACACATAAAGGACAACTTACGTACCCTGCTCGGCTTGGTTATTTACAACCTGCCTAGACAACTCCTTTCACTCCTGCTCCAGCAGTCACATCTCCATGTATTGTCTAGCGTCTGGGATACACCCAATTTCAAAACATATGTCAAGTTAATTTCATAAATGGGTAATAGTAAGCAGTCGTACACTTGGTCGAGGGTACGACTTCAGGTAAGGAAGCAAATTCAACGGAACAAATTTTTCAGTCACATCCTCAACACTGAGGTTTGCCTCATCTGCTAATGAAAGAAAGCGGTTAAACGTATCAACATTGCGTATGACAGAAGCAATAAACGCCAGGGGACCTTTCTTGGATGCATATTCAACATTCTCACTATCATTAGGCATTGCTTTGTCTAGAGTATCAGAGTCACTGCTATTCTTAGCACCGTTGGTTTGTGCACTACTCAGTCGAACGCCTTTGCAGCTTCTATTGCAGAGATGTGAGAGCAATTTTCCACGGCTCAAAAGAACGGCAAGAACTTTAACAAGATGTGGAAGGCATAGGGGATCATAAATTACATCTGCACCCAAACTGTCACAGGGAAAACAAGACAACTTAATAAGACAAAAGAAATACACATGAAATTAAAATTTCGTTCTCTTTGAGAAAAGTCACCAACATTGGATATCACGTACAAGATGAACCTAAAATTGACATCGAGACAAATGCTTTAAACAGAGCTAACATCCACACATCCGGAGTTTCATGCCTTGACATTAATCATTATAACAAACCACATACTACCTCAACAACTTAATCTGCTAAGGTTGCAGCCTTGTAGGTTTATTCTTTCAATTTACCCTCAAATCTTAGTTCTTCCGTAAAAGTTTCGAATTAGGTTCTACTCATATGCCCTGAATGCTTGCCACTCTGTTATTTGATACCCCTATCCATTAAGCATGGCCCATGCTACCTCTGAAGTTGTTCGACTCCACTGGCTTTTATCTGATACGGGTGTCACTCTCTCTTCCGCTACGTCTATAAGAGTGTTATTCAGATTGCCCACAATTCGGCTATCCATGAGCGCACCAAGCATATTGAAATTGATTGTCTCTTTATTTGCCATCATCTTTAGACTATTGCTCTACCGTTCGTCTCCTCTTCATTTCAGTTGGCTGAATTCTTCACCAAGACGCACACTTTGCTTGGTTTTGTTTCCTCCTTGGCAAACTCTCTATGCTCTCTTGCCTCACATCATGACAGGGGGGATTCATTTATTTAGTTTAGTCCTTTTTTATTGTAAGGGTTTGTCTAAGGTTATTAAGATTAGCCTATATAACCCCCTCATTAGTCTTGTAATACTTAATCTTTTCATTATGCAATAGACATTATGTTCTTCTCCCTTTCATAAGTAATTAAATATTAACAGCCGTTTTGGTCAGAAGAGAACCTTAAATAAGTAGGAACAACATTAAAGCGGTCTTTGAAAACAAATTAAATATAAAGTGAAAAGTACTTGCATTATATCAGGCATGAAGTCTTGAAGCTCACTGTCCGTGGCAGATTCCCAAGGCAGATGAATACAATTTACCTGTAATTAGAAGCACTAGTCAGCTTTGACACAGCGTCTTCCTACTTCACCTACAAGGCTTTTGAACTTCTTTAAACAACTTTTAAGTTTCATGAAACAGATCCACATTTAAAGCAACTCAAACTTCGTCAAAAGTTGGTGACTCTTACAGGACTTCCTCTAAACTTAAAAGACAGATATTCTTTTCCGATTTGTGAAGAAATGTGTCATGAAATTGGAATACAGTGGGTGAACGCACTTTAACATTAACACAAATAGAACCTAGTGCACGAGAAAGAGGGGCCACAGCCTACAGGGGCGTAACATGTAATTTGGGTTCTTACTAAATAGACTAACTTCAAGTCTTAAATGGTTGGACCGTTTAATTTCATCCAAATTTCTTGCAGAAAACCCTCACCAAAAACAACTGCGGACAACGCACACACCAATCTTACAAAATAAATCATTAGCAAAATAAACAAAGAACATACCACGTTCAGATCTTCACTAGTTCTTTCTGAAGTACCTACTCTGGTGCTCAGCTGGTTTAACCCCAAATTAAGCTTCATGTTTTCTAAACTTGAAAGGTCGCCATCACTTAGCATCACCTGAATAAAATGCATAGTTCTCACAGGTCACCACAAGAACACAATTCAGTTATCATGTTTCAACAAAAGATAGGGGCCCCGTGACAGTGAATGACAGGTTGCTGCTATGACTGGGTGCAATGTTTTGATAACCGGACCGGTTAGCAAACCGGAAAAAAACATTTGAAATGTATTATTTCCCTTATTATGTTAAGGGAAGAGGGGGAATTGAAGTTACATAAAAAAAAATTAGGCTCCATTCTCCTAAACTTTTTCCCAGTTTTTTTCCGGTATTCTTTACTTTTCGGTATTTTTTATTTAGCTTTTCGTCGCTTTCTTTTTTTTTTTGGATTAATCATTCGTATCTACGAGAGGAATCAGAAAAGTATAAAAATGTGCACAGAAGTTGAAAAAATTCATATAAGACGACACTTTAGACAGCTGTTTGGTATTTTTCATCTTTAGTGAACTTTTTTTTTGCTTTTGGTCATAATTTTTTACTCTTGCACTCCTCTTGTTGAGACGGATGATTAACCCAAAAAAATATAACGCAAATCTAACAAAAATTCAGAAAAGACGAATAAAACACGAAAACAAAAAGACAAAAAAAAAAAAGTTTGCTTGAGGTATCCCTGGCGGCTATAAATCACATAAAAACCACATTCACGTCAATTCAAAGTCAACCTTGGCTTTATTAGTGCATTGCCCGGGACAATTTCTCTGGCGTGTTAAATAAAGTGGGAGCAGTTAACTTCAAATTTTGTTCCAAGCAGTTCCGTTGACCTTCGTCCCATTCATCTGGTTTACCGATTCAACAACCGGTTCCAAACGGTTCTATTAAAATAGGCTGGTTCTGAAAATATGCCACTTTTGTGGTTCATCGGGACCGGAACATGGTCTGGTCGAACCAGCCGGTTTGGTCCGGGTTTCAAAACATTGACTCGCTGACAAAAATTATTCAGGTCTAAGGCTTCTACCGAGGCATCCTAGGGTACCTACCAAGTCATGAGGAAAATTTAGGGACAGGAAACATCTCCGTAGAATACCAAATCACACAGATTTTAGAAACAAAATAAATTACCAGCCAGGTTCTATGATTCCGAACACGTGATAATATACATGTGAAATGTTCAGAAAAAAGTTTAGCCAAGACAAGGATATCAAAGCAAATGAATGTCAAAGAATAAAAGATATGAACATAATCACCAGAGGTGCACAATCAAAGAATACGTGAAGAATAGTAACTTTGGTTGGATGATTGGATAGTTGGTCCCTCAAAAAAGATGTTGGAAAGGTCAAATGCATGGCATTACATTCACAGTTCACGCCACATCCACTACAGGCCTACAGGTATGCAAATCATGTGATTAATTTAAAGGTTACTAATATGTGAAATGTTTTATGAAGACCATTAAATTCATTGGGCATCCACATGTTGAAATGTTATTAGAGAGTAGGAAAAAGAGAACTACCTTAGATGCTTTTACGTGGGCGAGACAAATGCCAACCAAACCAACGCCTGAACCAATCTGATCTCATGAGAGAGAGAGAGAGAGAGAGAGAGAGAGAGAGAGAGAGAGAGAGAGATTTAATGAGCACAGAAGCTAATAAGAATACTGCAAAGTGTCAATCACAAGAACGAAAAGATTCATAACCAAATTACTGAAAATGAGAGATCATCAGATCAATGGCCTAAAATAGTTAAAATAGTTGCAACAAATACATTGTTTCTTCCGTTGACAGAAAATATTTATGAGAGTCACACAACCAGCCCTGGGCATAAAAATTTAGCAAAAGCATAGAGCCCCTGGTAAGGTCCAAGTTTTAGGTTTATAGAAAGTCTCTGATAGTGGTGCTTTAGTACTTAAAGAAAGCATGGGTCAAGGTCAAGCGCCATCAGTACATAGTTTGAGTCACCATGTGAGTGGCTTTCCCTTGTAAGTACTTTTCCACTTAAGTATCTTCATCTTTTGTTTTGATAAGTAACAAAATTTATGGATTAGGTATGAAGGGAATAAAAGGCTTTCTTTCAAGCTTTCTTGTTTTTTTGACATATTTTTGTTTATACGATTTTGTTCATCTTTTGGTCAAATTTCTTTACTTTTTTAATTAGTCCGGAATAAAAGAATCAAAACAGTAAAAAAAAAGAAAAAAGAGGAGATGTTAGGGAAGAAGTTTCCTTTTAACTTTATTGCGTATTTTTGCAAAAATGATGTCATAATCCTATGATTCCTATATTGAAGACAAACCAAAAAAGTAAAAGATTTCAACAAAATAAAAAAGTTCACTGAAGACCAAAAAAAGAAGCCGATTACAGATTTTTAATCTAAACCATGGCCTAAACAGCTAAAAAATAATACTTCGCCATTCCTGCTTCAATAAGCAGCTTGACTTAATGGTCTATGAGTGGTATACCACTGTTTTAATTTTTTGGTTCGAATCACCTTGTAAGCATCTTTCCCAATCGTGCGATAATTGTGATTAGAGTTACAAACATTAGTCCAAAATAATCTTTTATGAGGCCCCACTTATTTTCATAAGAAAAACAAAATTACATAGGTCAAATACAACTCCAAAATATAAACTATATCAATTAACTGTAAGAAACACACATAGCAACTTCACTTTTCCAAGCTCGCGGAGGGCCCCGGAAATCTCAGAGCACTAGTGATGTGGTGGTATACAAGACAAAGACACTTACTTAATATGCAAGACATGAATATCTCAAGCGAGACCACGTTGTGGTCAAATCATCATGTCATGAAGGCGACTACTTTCAAGGTAATGTAATATATAGCTCACCTCAAAACAAGATTTATTAGATAACATTTCCGGCCAGGAAAGGATGAACTCCGATAATAGAAGACTTGACGGCCAAACCGAACACCTGGAAAAACCAACCCACCAAAAACTATAATGAGGAACTTAAGTTTCCAAGAGAACTCAATTGAGCAACCATCTACGATTTAGTATACTAACAGCACCGAATCATAATGTTTCAAACATCAGCTGACAAGTGCGTATATAATGGAACAGCCGGAATCAGTACTGAGCATATAAGCACAAACACACACCTCAGAAATATTCAGTAATTTCCTGCCAAAGAATGAATTGTACTAGGAAAGAAAAGTTTTATAGGCCCAACTGGTGTATTTGGGTCAAATTGGAATAACAAATTCAATGAAAAGGAAGTCACATCCCAAACACATGGTTTCCCTCATTTGGACCAACCTTGGAGACAATTTTATTCGTATCATATCAACATCACCACCACAAGCAAAAATGATTATCAAGACTAGCTCTTATTTTTGTTCCCTAAACAACCATTTCATTCCTCCTGGTAGGTAGCAGCACAAACCAGGTCAACATGACTGTGCCAAATGTTTCTTTCCAAGAGATCTTACAACAAAAAGTCGGACGACAAAGATGGCCAACTTTTTACCTCTTTTCCAAACATAATGAACATGTATTGCCAAAGTCATTGTTTGCTCTTTTTTTTCAAGCGTATAATAGAGAAATTCTCTTTTGATCAACAGTCCAACCAGGCCCTGAAACAAGCACTTCAGCTTCCTAATCAACGTTATGGGGAGAAATTAGGAGTAGAAATTTCATTTTTAACAGAAAACCAAAGAGCAAGAAACAGTACCTACACCCAAGTAAAGTCAAGGGCTAACTACGAGCATGTCCAAAAACACGCAAGTAATTCCCACGAGCTCCAGCCGAAACCAAATTTGTACAGCTAAGGATACCATTTTTTTTAATCCCAAAGTTACCCCCGATGTATGGGCCAATAATTTCCCGCAATGCAAGGGGATTGGCCTCATTCCAAGAGCATTTTCTACCTCATCCTTCTAACTTTTCTCTCTTACTACCAGATCTTGATAAACGTGCATACAAGTATAGATCCATAGTTATATACGAAAATATACTTCAACACGTGTCAGAGGATAGCACATTGCATGTGTAGGTAACTGCCTCAATTCCTATTGTCAGGTGTGACATCAGCTGAGCGGTTACCGCGCGTGCTAGGAACAACATTACTTGGAGGAGAAGTCAAGAATTCACTATAAAAGGTACAACAATCTCCCATAAAGGGCGCGCCTCTCTCAACTCTGAAAACTCTAAACTCTTGCTTGTACTTTTCATCTCCTTCCTCCACTTACTTGATCGCAGGAGTGCTTTCCAGGACAAACACATCGTCCGGTTAGGTGCTAACCGCGTTGTTACGTGCGCAGGCGAGGAGCTCAGGTACGACACTCAGGGTTGATGGTTAGGCGGATCAGAAGACTCATGCGATCAGGCCTCGGGCGAGGTTAAACCCTAGGATCGCAGCCCCCATAGTGCCGTTTAGTTACAACATATGGGAACTTTACAAATAAATCCTCAAAGTTATGCTCCGATAGTGGAATTGAGCTGCAACATATGGGAACTCTACAATGATGAATCCTTGATTACATTATGATCTGAGATAGGTAAAATGTAGGCAACCCCACACCCTAGTCTCCACTCTTTGTGTGGGCATTTGCTACCCATCATTTCAAAGACATGCCATAGGACTAGGAGTGGAGAGCACACTTTATATCTCCAAACCATTACATCTTCCCGTCATTACAGTTAATAAATGAAGAGAAAGGAAGGAAAAACCTAGGAATATCATGTGCCGTGATAAGTAACTCGAATGCAACGTTCCAGCTTAACAAAGCAATTAAGTAACACTTATAACAGTTATCAATTTGATGTTGTAGATTTGAATCAAAATTAAAGCAACAATACTTCATACCCAGTATCACCTTCAAGCATGTTAAGTGAACACTGTAGGGTAACCACCAGTTTCCTTGTTTCTGGGCAACTTGGAAGTTCACGGCAATCTAAAGATGACAACAAATATCAAGAGTAAATTGATCCACCCATTATATTATGAAGAAGAAGAAGAAGAACATCATACCGTCAGGAAAAAGAAACGAAATGCACTTTAAGACCCTTGAGTTTTCTTTTGCAGAATCATCATCCTGTCACGCCAGATATAATTTCTTAACTATATCCAAATAAGTAAACAAAAAGGAATTAACCGTTGCAGGGCGAGCCTGCTATCCGTAAACACTACCTTCAATGAAATCATGTAAAAGGCTAACTGTTCATACAACTCATCCAAGACTTCAAAACCTTGGGACTCAACCTCGACAATAATCTTCTTCAGAAAACTTTTCAAGTAGGGTACATGGAATTTTCCAGGATCCTGCATTGGCAGTAAAAACCAAGCCAAGCTCAACATTTCTCAAACACTCAGTTTAAATCTCTCTGTAGTTGCTGGAAATAGTATACACAAGAAATGTTAAAAGAAATAAATCACAAGTTCCCTGTTCGCATCGTTAGCCCTCAAAACTCTAGGAAACGCATTAAAATTTATGGCATAGTTACGACATTAATATAGTGAAGTTCTGAAATAATGGTCATCATATTGAAAGTACGAGGTCTGTTGGGCCAATAGGCCACCCTTCTACACTCCCACATACCAGGTCAGGTGGTCAAACCTAGTCAAATGCAAGGATTGATTATTTCTCGACAGAAACGAATAGCTGCTGGTGATGGAACTTTGCATACGAAAATTTATCCAAATGTTGGGGTCCTGGTTGGACCAGTTTTTCTTATGTTACCAAGAACGTACGAGGAAAGGGGGCGGGCACACGGAACCCCACATGCCCCAAATTGTGGTAGGCAGTAGATTATATTTTACAGTATAAAAATGTACTTATTATAGGGGATAAAAAACCTATTGAGTAAAATGTTTATTTTGGAAATCTCCATGTACATTTTTAGGAAGCATCTTGACTTGACAGATTTTCTTTTACATTTTCCCTATCACGACTTTATTTATTTGTTGGTTACAATTCATTTTAAACTTCTACAGGAAATGGCAAGGAAATAAGTCAGAAAAAGATTGGGATCAATTTAGAACGCTAAATTAACCGTTTAGGAATGTTGGTGTGTGCGTTCCAATACATAATTTGCTAGGGTGGTAGCGAACGTGGTAAAAGAGAGGTTTTCAACCAATACTGAGCTTTCTTAGAGCAGGAAAAGGGGGTCGTTCATGGATAAACCCTACCAAGGATGAGATATAGCATTAACTCACTAAGCTTTAGATTTCAAAAAAGGTTCAAATATGACATGAAATCTGATTTAGGGACTGAAAATCCATAGGCTTCCTTTGTTATTATTTTCTCCGCATGTGGGCTATTTCTTGTAGTGTTGGACATGGTACTTCCAGGTACTTTCATATAGTTGAGGTAGTGTCCCGATGGAATTCCGATAGTATGCGTGAAATTTCTCTTCTATCGATTGGCCAAAAAAGTTTTCAAATGGAAAAATAGAACTCAGAATCTCATTTCTTGTGCGACGCTAAACTTTTTTTTAACAGCAAAAAAAAATTATTAATCTTTGAAAATAAATTATAGAGATTAAAAGGATCCAAAGCACAAGGCATCACGATGAGGGAGGAAAACAACAAAGATAGCATTCCTGCACTCCGACAATCATATACCGCCAAGACCCAAAGTGGAAATAACAACCCCCCACGATTGGCAAGATCCCAACTACAACAGCAAAATATCTCCCACCCCATCCATCCATACCATACCTCCCAAAAAGAAAAAAAACTATCACCTTGCCAACCCCCGAAAGAGAAATGTACAGAAACCCAAAAGACCCGACACCCAAAAAACACAACCATCACCCAGACACACTGCCCTGAAATGACTTAGGATCAAGGATCATTCACAGGAGCCTGCATATTGGCCCTTTCATCATCCTCAGTTTCCACTACGATGATTTTTGCTTATAATGATCTTGTTTATTGTGCTTCGCTAAGCTAACACGCAGCAATGGCCAACTGAACTGCTATGAAAAATAAGGAGTTTGTATGAGAGAGCAAAACTTGTCAATAAACCGTATGGCAAAGGATTATAAACGCTGTTTCCTATACAGTTCCTTTCCGTCAACCAAACTCGCTTCAAATACATTCCTAACCTGTAAACTAGAAGTTGGGCACACTCCCACGTACGCTTGCGTAAATACGTGGGGAAATTGGGTTGGACTGATTTTACTGCTTTGCCGTGACAGTTAATTCATAATGAAGTACAAGATAGTACCAGATCAAAAAAAAAAGTACAAGATAGTTGTAAAAAAATTCTCCAAAACTAGTGCCTAGTGTCTACACCAATTAGTGCTCTCCCTTTCTATTTAAGAATACCATTTTTTTCTAAAGAGACATTTTAGAATAGTTGAAGAGCTGGCGATTGTAGAAGCGACTTACAGCTTTGCTGATGCAGTGGTCCCAAATGAATCTCTGTACCCTATCCGTGACCGAACCTCCACCACAGTCCCTAGGGTTAGAAACACAAACACAAATAGAGTTGTTTTAAATTCAATATGTCGATAAACTTGATATGGGAATGGCTTAAAGTAGGATGGGGTTAGGAGATTACCTGGCTAAGGAGATCAAGACGTGGGGTGATTCCATGGCGAGGAAGGCGGAGATCAAATGGAGGCACGACGGAAGCCAGAGATCGAGCTCTCCCTCCGCCGCCGCCGCCATGGCCATGGCTCTCTTCCTCACACTTGCAGTGGCCTGGGCTCATTAACGGTTTTACGGTTTTTTTAGCGTGCTGATTTTGGGCTCTTTTTTTATGCAAGCGCACTCCAAAATGTAAGAAAGTTACAAAATTATCCTTGATATAAAAATTATCCAAATTATCTTCTCAATTATTAAGGCACTCCAAACGAAAAAATTAATCAAAAGATTCAAAACCAAACAGAAATCGGAAAATCCAATAGTAATTTGTCGGGGTGTGTTTGTTATGCAAAAGCTTCATTTCCATTAAAAATGAAAGAGAGTAATAGCTTCTCTCACTGGCTTTGAATGACGACCGAAGAGATCACTTTCTCTTTATCTTTATCATGCCAGGACAACAACTAATTTCCTTCAAATCTTCAGTTTTCTCCCTTTTCCTTTCGGCATAATTACAAATCTAATTGACTTTTCACTACAACTTCCATCCGAATTTGGGTTTTGTAAAGATTAAGTACTGAATTTTCAAGTTGCATTCACAGGTCATATAAATAAAAATTTAAGAAAGTAAAGATGCAAATTAGGGTTTGAAAGTAACTGGAATTTGGTGAGTTCATCTTCCTTCTTTTGTCGTCATCGATTGCCATTGTCCCTTCTTTCTTCTTCTGTTAACGAGAGGTGGCAGGAGAAGAGTAAAGTTTTTTGGGGAATGCCTAAAGTAAATCATGAAACTTACAAAATGGTAGTTTTGGAAAAACACTGTTGCTTGGAGTGCATGCATAAAAAAACGGAGCGCGAATATCAATTTCCTTTTTTTATAACTTTATTAATTAAAACGCATGTTTTTAAATACGTTAAAGCTTGTTTAGTGAACACGTTTTTATAAAAGCGTGTTTACAAAACATGCCTTTCTGGTTACTTATCGGTTTAAAACCAGAGGATTAACTTAATCTGAAAGCGTTGTTAATAGATACGCTTTTAGAAGTCGTGGTTTCCAATCACGCTTTCTGATTCTGAAAATTTTTAACTCGTGTTTTCACAGTTTCGGATTTTTCACACTGCAACCCGCCATCTCTCTCTAAGCCTCCAAATGTCTAGGGATGGCCTTGCAAGAATTACCAGGTTTTTGGAGGTGGCAATGGGGTCGCAATATGTTTTTCGTTTGCTTTAGACTCTTAAGGGTTCATCTTGATGGAGTTTATCTGCTCTAGTCTCACCAAGACTTCTTCCATGGACGGGCGGTGTTCTGTTCGTAATTCCAAGCATTTCAGTACCAGTTTAGATTCTTGGAATTCATCTTTTGGAGGGTACTTATTCTCCAACCTTGGGTCCATGATTTTCTTTACCTTTCTTTCTACAAATCAGTCCCCACCATCTCTCTCTCTCTCTCTCTCTCTCTCTCTCTCTCTCACACACACACACACACACACACACACACACACACACACATTACAACGAAGAGTTTGAATTTTGCACAGAAACATGAGTGCTGTCACCAATTTCTCCTTAAATTGAGTACCCTCACTATCTCTCTCTTGGTGATATGTATACGTATCCAATAATTACATATAAACCTAAATCACCCACTTTCCCCTTAAATTGAATCAATCCAACTCATCCAATTTCAAGGACCATCTATCTTTGTGCTTTTGTTAGGCTCTGTTTTTGTTGAATAGTGTTGGATTATGAATCAATCAATCAACTATGCTCTAAAACATGGAACTTGATTAGGCTCTGTTTGAGGCCAACAAATAAAAAATAAAATAAAATCATTCATTACATTACATAGACCTTCATTATATTCATGAAACTCCAAAACCCATCCTACCACATGTGGTTTACATTCCTACCACAATTACCCCATCCAAAACCCACCGCAATACAACAACAACATCCCAATTCAAACCACAAACACACAGCCAAACAAACCCACAACTTCCTCTCTCTTGTCTTGATTGCTTCAAGCTCCTCTTCCCACAGCTTCTTCTCATTCAGCTTCAAAGCTTCAATTTCACCTTGTGCCTTGTTAATCATCCTCAGCAAACCTGGTATTATTTGTTTAATCTTGTGCACATGGCTCGATCAATCCAGAGGAAAACATCACAGTCTTTGTTGCGACACTTCACATACCTCCTTCCCGGGTTTCGATCAATCCACGAGGTGTGTCTAGTGCGTCTTCCTCCACAAATAGGGCACAACATTTCATACATGGTCCATTGTTATTGAGCTCCAGCTGCTGTCCATGTCTTCTTCCTATGCCTCTGAAAGCTCACATAAACTAGGGCACAACCCAAGAATACCTTACTCTATCTTTTCCTTCCAAATGCTTAGAGAAGCCAACATTTTCCCATCAAAATGGTAGGGGTGAGTCCACATGACCCCAACTTAATGCCAACATGAGGGGTTAAGTCTCTCCGTTGGATGCCTCTGTTAGAAATGTCAGAGAATGGGATGGCATGAATTTTTTGTTGGCGAAATATAAAGTTCAGGTGTGGCTTTGTTAACGGCTAAAGTCCATGTATTTTTTTGAGAATTGAGTGAAAGTTTGAGGCTTTTTTGAAATTTTTCCCATAAAAATCGCAAAAAGATAGAGAGGTTGTTGTACACCAGTTTTTTTAGTTTCCTAGCCGCAATGGAAAAGATTCCATGCCAATAGACTCGTGACATCCATGTACTGAGTCATCAAATGAGCCACGTTAAGAAAGCCTAAGCTTACATGCATTGGCCCACAGCGTGTCCCAAGAGGGCCTGAATGAAAGACCCAAGCTTAACTGTAAAGAAAATAAAAATGCCATTTTGCTAATCTACTATACTTAAAAAGCCATCATCACTCCTTAGCCATAATTTTATTCGTTATATTGGAGTAAAAAATTTAGAATTTGTTTAGAACATTTGGAAAAATACCAAATTGCCCTCCATATGAAAAAAGTGACTCATGAGATAAGGGTAATTTAGTAATTTCAAGGTGAATAAAGACAAAAATGAAGTATTGGGGATAAGGGGTGTGAAAATCATTTTCCTAAATTAAGGACAAAACAGAAATACAGTCAAGGTCCAAGGAGATAAAAGTGAAGTTTATAATCTTCCGATTTAGTACCAAAAAATAAAAAAATCAAATAAAAAAGCGGGAAAGTGAAACATTACCGTAGAGCTGCAGAGCGCTAACAATCGCTGAAGTTCAGCTCTATATATACTTCTTTCAGTTCTTTGCGCGATACAATTTCAACAACTGGTGAGAACGGAGAAGAGAGGGTTTTGTTGCAGTAATGGCGAACATCATCGTCTGCGCCCGATTCAGACCTCTGAGCTCCAAAGAGAGAAGAGATCATGTCGATGGCAGCATCTTCATTCGATTCTTAGACCCCGAAACTTTCGCGCTCAAGGTTTATCTCTCTTCGTCTATACATACATTATACGTAGACTGATAGACGTATAAATCACCGCACATGTGTATGTTTATAGGAATGTATGTAGCTCTGCGTATGTTATGTATGTATGAATGTTTGCATATATGCATACAGAATTCATTCATATAGTGATGCGATTTGTTAAGTGTAGGATGAGAAACAAGAAGAGCACGAGTTTAGCTTCGATCGAGCGTTCTACGAGGGATCTGAACAAGCTGACGTCTATGAATTTTTAGCTCTGCCAATTGTTCGAGGTATTGTCCAAATGTGGTTTGAGTATTTTTTGTTTGTTTTTGATTCACCAAATTGAATCATAAGTATCTTGTGGTTACTTGATTGCCTGATAATTCTAATGAAACAGATGCTGTTAATGGAGTAAATGGGACAATCATTACATATGGACAGGTAATTGACATGCATTTCAGTCTGTTTTGTAAGTTGTCATGTGGAAACTCTTTGCAATCGAATGAGATTTGTTGAACTATGTACTGTAACTGGAGTAGAAATCTCTATGCCGTTGTTTAATATGTACACTGAGAGATATGGTCCTGATACTTGTCAATGTGCATTTAATTATGGGGAGTGCTTTTGTCTTAATGTTCATTTAGGCCAACGTTAATGTCCCATCCCATTGGAGTTGAAAAGTTCTGTATTACATAACTTTCTGTAAATGTCTACCTCTGTGAATGGATTAATTCAAAGAGGCCATCGAGTACTTGCAACATGTGCCGGCTCTAGCCTCTAGGTTGAGATTTCTTCTAAACATTAGCACTAAGCCTTAAGGTGATGCCGGCCAGTTTTTCAGTGTTTTGTTGATTGTTTTGGCTTGCTGCTGAAAAATGTATGCCACACCTGTTACAGCTGGGTCGTTTAATTATGGGAGGTTGTTACATTGAGGTCAGCAATGCATGTCGATGAAGCAAGTACAGAGCCATAAACATCGGATGTTATCTCCATGTAGTAAAACATAAATAAGGCTTTAGGCATGTCAAAGTATCTGATATAAAACTTCCCTTCTTCTTCTTTCAAGGCAATTGTTAGGAAGACTTTCCAGACTGTTACAGCAGTAAAATTTTGCACCGTCTCTTGTCAGACATGGACACCTCAAGCTTGTAAAGTTGGTTTGTTCCCATCGAGATTGTATACATATTAAACCACTGAGAGATGACTGCAGCTAATGAGACCTTATATAAAATGTAATTCCTTTTTGAAAATGTAGTCACTAGTCTGGGCTAAGGGGCTTAAAGGTAGAAGCAGATAGTTACTTTGAATTGCAGATGAAATACACATATTTCTTTTCCATTTGACAAACTTCCTCTTCAATGTGTAACAGACGGGAGCAGGGAAGACATATAGCATGGAGGTGATGCATGGATACGTCATTAGTATATTCTAGACGTTTATGGTTATGACTTTTTAGATTTGTGTCATATATAACCTTTTTGGTCCAGGGTCCCAGCATTCTAGATTGTGATGAGAAGAAGAAAGGGTTACTTCCAAGAGTAGTGGATGAACTTTTCACGAGCATTAAAATTTCTGAAGACACGTCGAAGTACTCAATCAAATTGTCGATGGTAGGGATCGCTTCTGTTTTTATTGCACACTGCTATATGTTAGCTGGCGTTGTGAGATAACTAATATTTTTTGTTTCCCTTTTCTGGTGACCTTACAGGTGGAGATTTATATGGAGAAAGTAAGGTTTGTATCACCTAATGAGGCATTTATTTTGTTACGTGACTCCATCCAGCTTTTCAATCTGAAATGATTGTAGTTCTTTCTGTCAGGGACCTTTTCGATTTGGCAAAGGACAACATACAGATCAAGGAGAGTAAAATGCAAGGAATCATCTTGTCTGGTGTAACGGAAGTGAGTGTTTCTTTTCTTTTCCTCATCTTTTCCTTGTGAGACCTTCCTATCATCGTAATAAAAGATACTCAAAAGTGTAAGCACTTATAAGCTGCTTGAAGCATACCTTTCTCTTTCTGTTGAGGCTTTATGAGAATTTGGTTTTTGAGGTTTTTGTGTTCACTTGGTTGTTTCTACGCCCAACATGCACGGAGTCAAAAATTTAGAGCGAAGGCCAGAGTCTGTTCATGTTGCTGTTATCCATCCGAATCTCTTGAATCTAAGGATTACTTGGATATTCTGCGCATAGTGCAATTTCGGAAGCTATCCAATGGCTTTGAAAGGTTACTCATTAGCCAAATCTACTTGGGAGTTAAACCCCTGCATCCCATACACAGTAAACACAAACTAACTTAAAGTGGATTCGATATCGTCTCGACATGGGTGTGGAATTTCACTTTCATGATATCATATGTTCTTCCTCATTTCCAAAAGCCAATCTTCCTTTTTCAGATTTCTGTATTGGACCCTTGTGACGCATCACAAGTTCTATCGGTAAGATGACTACTGCTTGAGAAGTTTCCTCAGTTTTTATTGCATATAGATCAGCTTCTTATATGATCCGGAAAATGCAGAGGGGGATTGCCAACAGAGCAGTTGGGGAGACTCGTATCCACTGTTTCTGTTTTCAATAGTAGTCTCTTTGTTTGGTTCTCCTCTCAGAAAATTTATCTCCAAAAGTTTTCACTGTTTCGTCACCAGTATTTTTTCGTCTTAAAGGATTTTTTTTTTTAATTTTTGGATGTATATTGTGTACCTCTATTCAAAAAGTAAAAAAGTTCGTTAAAATGTCAAAAAATTGACTTAAGGACGAAAAAGTATGCAACCATATACAACTTCTTTATCTCAAAATTGACAATCAAACAATTTCTTGTTGTACTGTGAAGAGTAGGCTGTTACATTGAAATTCGCTGTTAAACTTGATCATGAATAGAAATGAATATGGCAAGCAGTAGAAGTCATTGCATATACATATTCACAGTCCAGCGGGAACTAGTTACTGATAAGAAGTAATCTCTTCCTTATCCCTCAATAGAGAACAGTTTCTTTCATCCTAATTAGCTTGAGGATTGAGATAAAAGTGGGTTTTGACATTCTATAGGTTGAAAATAGGAAAGTTGGTTCTTGTGGACCTGGCAGGATCTGAGAAAATCGAGAAGACAGGGGCTGAAGGAATAGTTCTTGAAGAAGCCAAGACAATCAACAAGTCACTTTCTGCTCTTGGCAATGTAATCAATGCATTGACCAGGGGTACACCAAGCAAAGCGAATCATATTCCATATCGGGATTCTAAGCTCACTAGGATTCTACAAGATGCTCTTGTTAGTTTCCTTCACATTGCTTCCTTCTTCCTATATCCTATTCAATTTGTTTTTAAGGCCCATTTGTTTTCATTTCACAGGGAGGGAACTCCCGAACTGCATTACTGTGTTGTTGTTCGCCAAGCCCTTCTAATGCATCAGAAAGCCTGTCCACCCTGCGTTTTGGTGCAAGGTAAATCATGCAAAGGTTGCTGAAAAGTGTTCTTTCAGTTCTCTTGCAAAAATTGGCACTGCTAGATTTTGTGTCATTTCTAACTTCCCTCCTACACTACTTGGGGTGGTTTTGGCAGTACCACTGAACTCCTTTTAGCTTTATTCATGCATGTGAAAGATATTGTGAGATCAGGTCTTTTAGGTTTATTATTGACAACAGATCATGTTTTTAGCTTTGATTCACCCGTTCGAAGAATTTACATTCTTACAAACTCAAATGACCAAATAAAAATCAAGGAATACAACCCGGGTTTCGGTAGGGGACTTGCACTCTTTGCATTTATTTTTGGTCCTTTGACTTGATGCTCTCTCTCTCTCTCCACTTTGCAAATCAGTGATATCTAGTTTGAACTTCAAAAGAATCTTTGTCAACTCTGAATCTGTACTGGTGCTCTCTTTCGTGGATGCAACTTTTTAGACGTGCTTCTTTTTTTCCTTTGTATCATGAAAGGAAATGGACAAAAATTTCACTTTTGAGCAGGGCAAAGCATATAAAGGCATCGCCACGTGTCAGCTGCAAGGACGATAAATACACCAAGAAGCTTGGAGCTCCAACTTCTCCGCCTACAGATGACTGTTGTCAGAGAATCCTGGAAAAAGTAAGACAAGTACTTTTGAACTTCTGTTAGTGGACTTGGAATAGTCTATAAGCAAGTTTACTTTGTGCATACAGTTGAGGGAGAAGATGGATGTTGATGACGTGAATTTGCTCGAGGAGTTGTTCATAAAAGAGGGTACTCTCTTCGATATCAACTCTGTAGAAGACTTGGAATCAGCTTGTGAAGATGTTACGTGCCGAACAATTTCCTCATTGCAACAAGCTGTAGAAAACCTTGTTGTCACTGCTGAAGAGGTAAGAGGAAAAAGTATCTGCTTTGAGGAAAAACAAAACCCCATGGTATTTAACTTTCATGACATTCATGAAAACGAAATACATTAGAGGTAAAAGGTGAAGCCGATATTCAACCTGGTATATTTGAATTTCGATTCTTAGATTTAGCGTTCATCGCATCTAACTTTGGTAAAGTCGATAAATGAAAAAATATACGTTCGAATCTTAGATTTGGTGTTCATAGCATCTAACTGTGATAAAGTCAATCATAAAAATATACGCGTGGTAAATTTGCTTTCGTCTTTTTGAAGCTTATGAGAGAGAACAAAGCTCTCAAGGCCAGATTGGAAGCTGCTGAAAGATCTGTTGAACTTCTTGAAGAGTACGGGGAAAGGATGAGCTTTGTTGATATGATTAAACACTTGGGTTTCTTCATCCCCAGGTTTGGATCGGTCTTTCGTGTCAACAGGGTGGAATGATATCTCCATCATTAATGGCAAATGCTGTACACGGTCCCAAAAAAAAAAAAAAGAATTTCACTTCTTTACTTTCATTCATTTTACTGAAATGAGGATGGTTGAATAGTTCTGTTTTCGTCGGTTAAAGCAAAACATGTGGAATCATAGAGAAGAACTAGAGGTTCTGCAAATGGAATACAGTCTTTGATGATGTGTTTTTTTGGCTTCACTACCCGTTCTGTTTGTGTATATTGTACTCCTACATTTAGGTTGTACATATTTCAAATAAGTTCCTGAACAAATTTGGTGAATGAAAAGACGGACCGAGGACTAGAAAAAAATGGATTGCATCATGCATTGATGTGGTAATGACGTGTGTTTTTAATGTAATTTGTAAGTTAATTAGTGCCTAACATTCCTCATGCAATATTTGGGAAACTCTTCAGTAAACTTTCCGAGGATAAAAGAGCTGCCAAACTTTGCCTTCACAAAAAAGGAACTGCTTCCACCTGCATGTTGAGTGTCAAACACTTACTTTCCATAGTTCAAGAATTCCAAAATAGTTTTTCATTTTCTTCTCACTTACCATGCCCAACCGAAAAAAGGTTTTAAGTAATATAAATTAGTTCTATTGCTAAATGTTTCTCGCGCGTTTTCCCTCTCATTTTCTTCTCCCTCTACAAATCTGAAATCTAAAACATAGCATAAGAATGTCAAGCAAAAATTCCACTTCAAAAGGCGGTATTTTCACTCTACACAATAAACAAGAAACAATTGCCTATAAGGGACCCAAAGCAAGCAAAAGAAGGAACAATGAAGTAAATTGTGACGTTCCCAAAGTTTTGAGGGCTTTAATGCAACCCTAGTTTGGGAGTTAAGTACAACGACAGATATCATTGAGGCATCAAAGAATCAAATTGATTGAGTAATCATTTCTATTTAACCGACTATGCACGCCGAAATCGACTTGTCCAGCAATCTCATCGCATGTAATTGTGCAGGGTAGCCAGTAGAAGAAATAATGTTACAGTCCATCCTGCATTCAGACTGCAAGTTGAAGAAAGATCATGGGACCCAACAAGATACTCAGCTCCAGTTTGTTCATCCTTCACTTTGACACTTGAAGAACCTGAAATCAATCGCGAAAAACAACTCAATGGTTCCTCGTAATGTTTTTGACTACAGATATGCATGAAGTGATGCGACAAAGACAAACAGGAAGATGTGTTATTCAGATATATGATTCGATGGCCAGATGCAAACTGAAAGCTATGCGGAGGTAAGCTAAAGATTCCAGGGTGCAACACAGATGTTAGAAATACTAACCCTTTTATGTGAAAGCATCAGTACGATAACATAAGGTTCATACACAATCCGTCAATCCCTACCTTGTATACAGAGGAACTTGAGCTGTTGGAGATGGTTATATTGTATTCGAAATCACATAGAATTCCATTCACGTTTCAAGACGATTTTTCGGAAGCGTTTTCCTAGACAAACGAATGTTGGTGTATGTTTGACTTCCTATCCAACTGAAATGATATCACAAATGGTGCAAGCAGATAAGACTCGTTCTTGAAAGAATAGCATATCAAAGGAGCACACATAAATTAGTAAACAAGGACACATACCGATCCAAGGGACTTTGGAAAAGGCCTTCATTTATTGCCCAATAAATAAAACACAGAAATGCCATAGCAAGAAAAAGAAAATAAAAATGATGCTATTGCCTTCAGTCTACCCATTTTGCAACTGACAGACAACAATATTCTAATTTAATCTCATTTTCAGTTTCATCAATGCAATATTCTTCAACAAAAAGGGGATGAGATCCAACCGCTCTAGAATATTCTTCAGCGTAGAAAGGATGAGATGCAACCACCCAAGAAAATTCGTCAACGTAAAGGGAAGAGAAATATAAAATTGACTCAGATACTTTAAGGTACTAGAGGAAACTACAATTCGACACCTCTTTTTTTATAACTTGAACATACATGATGATAAAGACGGGAAGATTTCCAATGTAGCAACATAACCAAAAACACGAAAGTAACAACAAAAACGGCATACTCACAGTTGTATTCAGTCCACCCAATAGTCTGATTTTGGAGATCATACAATACAAGCTTACCCGATAGAACCATATCTGCATTTGATTGTAACAATCACATCAATCAATGCATTGACTAATACTTTTTTCCCTTGCTCAAAAGAAAAAAAAATAGCGTTCCGCAAGAAATCAATAAGCTAGCTACATTCAGACTGCATTTATCAAGTACATTTGTGGCAAAAGATAACAGACATCGACAGCAGAATATTGTTCAATAGTTGGAAGTAGTTTTCCTTGACGTATCATTAAAAAATTGAAGGAGTTTGTGCTTGAAATATAGGGGTTCAGCAAACTAATGAATAACAATTTTGTACCACATGGCCAATTTTTAGTACAAAAGGTGGTTTCATCACTTTGCCAGATCAATTGGGGATGCTGCAAGGTGTATATAACATTCCATAATCTTAATTATAGATCTAACTTTTTTGCAGTACTGTGCCAGAAGCTTCCTTGAAAGAAGCTAATGTTCAGGCTCCATACTGCCACACTGGTGGAAATGACACTTTTTTACAACTCAGAACTCGAAGAGAATACGCAAATAAGAATCCACTATAGCTATATGTGAAGATACGTATAAGAATCCACTTTTTGCAGTGTCTTTTCATACAGACGACATCATTTCAGAAACCAGTCAGATTTCATTACTTATGAGTTTCCACACATAAATAACACAGGTCTCAAAAGCTCCCTATGTAAAACCCATGCTCGACTTCTCTCTTTCAATGCATATGAGGATCTGACGGCAAGATGACCAAGTGATTAATGCAGTTGCTTAAATGATTTCAAGAAGTATTCAAAGGTCAGGGAAGTTCAAGTAGGGCCAAACCTGGTTCCCAAGTCCCAACATGCTAAATGCCTAACAAATCCAAGACTAAATCAAGCTAGTGAGTAATACTCTATCCAAATTGAAAGAATCCACCAAGAGACTATCTAAACTAGAAAGTTCGGCGAAATCAATAGCTGCAACCACTGAGAACAGAAACGATTATAATGAGCACTTATAGCTCGCTAATCAATTCACGGTGCTTCAAATTCCAAGGAGTTCAGAAAATGGAGATTAGGAAATCCATCCTGTAAAACTATAAGGGGAAGCAGAGGACGGTACAACGAATGAGCGACAAGGCTATAAAGGAGAAAGATGGAAAAAAATGAAACCAGAAATGAAGAGTAAGGATGCTGGGAACATGATAAATGAACTAAAAGTCCCATGATTCAGTAATGAAAACCCTTGCTTGGAGACATATACTTGAAGTCTCATGTTCTACAAACAGGGAAAGCCTAAAGTGATGAAAAAACTAAAGAATTACACAAAACGCCATATCCTGAATAGAACCTTTGACCAACCATATAAGTAACTGACAAAGAATGATCTGCAGGGAGAATCCTAAGCTTAGTTGCAGGGATCTCCTAAAATGTGCCGCTCCCACCTTAGGAGCGCGCGCTTCTGCGCTTCCAACTAAGGAGCTTGACGGGAGCCCACTCCTTAGTCCTTACGAAGATGGGAGCTTTTGTACGATCCTTATATATTGAAACAAGAATTCACTACTTAGCTTTATAAATTGGTTTTCGATTTAACTCATACATAGAGCCCAAGTCATAATATCTTGAAAAGAAAAACATAAATTCTACCACTAGCCCATTTCTCAGATTAAGGTGGACATGGCCCATATTTTCACTCCCTAAAGTGATTGTAGTTTTAAAGTGTGTATTCTATGCTACATTATTTTCTTAACATGTGTACACGTTCCTTCCACGCTCCCAACTTTTGGAGCTTCTATATTCCCCCGCTTCCACTTCCGCTCCCACACCCGCTTTGTGGAACTAAGATCCAAATCAAGTAGAAGGCAGTTTTAAATTGATAAAATTAGTGTCAGCAACTGTTAGTGATATGTAAATAAAACAATTTCTCCTAATTTGAAAAATGTCTCAGGCCTTTCAGCAAGACAATAAGTCTCTACTATATTACTGTAGGAACATAGAAGACAGATTGGAATAGAAAGGATACATGTATATAGCTTATAGATGACAGATTAGAATTGACCTCACCAAATATGGCAGAGCTGCAGCGCGATGATAAATAATTGACCAAAAACTTGAATACCAGAGTTACAATTTGTAAAAAGTCTCTCAATGCAAATTATACAAAAACCATTAATCTTTAAGTAAATTTTGAATTATACCTCCCAAAAGGTTCATTTCCTTTCCATCTTTTGATATCCCACTGTTCTGCCAGCCGATACACCACACATCATCCTGCGAAGTTGATGATCAGAAGAATACCGAATAAAATACCATTAGAAAGTACTAGAACCAAACCTTGGATCATGATTGGCAACAGAAATAAAATTACAAACAATAAGTAACCATTCTAAGTGCCACAACACCAATGTAGGAGGATGAAAATACAGGACTGGTAAGAAAGCACTTGCTGCATATACCAAAATGATAAGAGGCACCGAAATCACCAGCCTCGCATCCCTTCCTCGTGTTCCAGTAGCTTTTGCACTCCAGATTAAATGTCAGCGTGACATGGTCATTAGCATCAGGGAGATATTTCGGAATAGAAAGGGATTTAAATGGCATTGCCTTGTTTAATCATATCCGCTTTTTGGTTACAATAAAAGATGATGCTAGGTAACGTGCCAATGGCACAACCTGGTGCAGAACATAGAGCTCAATTCACGCACGCGCAACAACGTTAGCATGGAGTTATAATAAGCATGATTAGGTGTCCTAGTAATAGTTAAATTCCTAAATAAGAGGTCATACTACAGCCCCATAAACAAGAGGCTGTAGTCAATCAATTGCTCAGGTTTGACTAATGAATTGTAAAGTGTAAGGATGTAGGGTTTCTTCCTCTCCTCCCTCCATGTTCTGCACCAATTTGGTATCAAATCGAGAATTCTTGATCTCACTAAATAACTCTCAATTATAAAATCCAAAAGAAGATGGGTTGTGCCCACAAAAGCAAAAGCCAAGGAGGTGCCCCTCACTTCAGAAGGGCTAAAACCACAACCTAACTTTATATGCAAAGACTTTCCTTTGAAACAAAAGCAACTTTCTTCTCCCTCATCAAGCAATACCTCCATGTGTTTCGCATGGAGTTCTGATGGGATACTGAGAAACTAGGAGTTCATAAAAGACATTTCTCTCAACAAGCACCATAACAACTTGGCAACGCAAAAAAAAAAACTACCTTTGAGACATTTCACACGGACCATGAGATAATGCGAGATCACAAATTTAATTGCGTGAATTGTACATTACCACAAAATTAACCAGAAAGACAACCCTGATAACGAATCGTATGGAACGTATAAGGAGCAGATTACTTACACGTATTTGGAACAGATATTCACGAGGATAAATTGTCAGAGTAAGTGAATTCTCAAAACCAAAAGTGACAGTTGGAAATCCATCATCAACACTGAAAATGGTAGGGAAAGAAAACATAAGTACACAATTTTAATATCATTCTGAACCAAATAAACTGAATAGCTTTCAAGCAAAACCTGCGAGCAAAGTCGTGCACATTCAAAAATTCCGATTGCGGTAATACGACATTGATGAAACCAATCACATAACATCAAGCTTTAAATTGGATAGAATCAATACCAAATCAATTTCTGGTTATATGCAGAAGAAGACCACCAGATTGGAGTGAATTTACGTAGATAGTAGCTGAATTCATACTTTTTCAAGGCATAAACATGTTACTAATCACCCGCATAAAGAATATGACGACCTTTTTATTAGAATTACACTGCAACCAATTTCTATGGAACAAAAGATGCTCAGTGAGTTATTATTATCACATCCATCAAACAAATTCGATTTTTAAGAAGTAAGTTTTATTACCAAGAATCCTACTAAGGGACATGTAACTAAGAAAAAATGGATAGCTACTCCCAATCTGTAGGGGTACACACGGTCCGGATTGGTGCAGTTCTCTAGAAATTCAGTAACCGGACCAAAGAAAGCACTATACGCCAAAAACGCACTTGTTGATGAACATCAAATTTTCCTTTATATAGTTAATTATCAAACATTACCTTATTTGGTATAGCTCAACATTTTGTTCCCCATTTTGCTTGTTTGGGAAGAAATATGGAATATCACATCCAATCAACTCTGCTAATGGATCACAGGACAACTGAATTGAAATGCTACCTTTCTCTGCCCGACTACTTTAAGGAATTGAATAGAAGGGAAACACAGGAAGAAAGTGACTTCAAGACTCTACCTACTTGAGAAAGCAACCTTGAGTCATTTGATAGCCCATCAGCAGAGTTATTCATGGTGAGTACATGAATTCATAGCTAATGGAACCATAGTTCCTTTCTTGCCACACTTTAGCTTTCGTTCAATGCTACTCTTAGCAGCTACATAATCACATGAGTAAGCTCAAAAAAACTGTGGCAAATGGAATTCTTTCACAGGTAACAAATATGACTATACAGTGCTAGTTATCAACTCTAGTACTCATTACGCAATCGGTTAACCCATAAACAAAAGTAAGTTTATAGCGTGAAATCCTAACAATATGTCTTCCCCTCAAGGTGAAGAGACATGTAAATGAACCCCAAAGCTATTGCAACAAGGGGCTTTCATGGCCTAAACAACATACATGCTTATGTGACAACCATGCACAAGCAAGAAGGAAAAAACTACCCCGAAGACCTATCAAATGTAAAATCAAAAGTTAACCTCAAGAAGCTAGAAACTTCATGATATACAGAATCTTCAAACATTTTTTTAACTAAAAGAAAAAAGAAAAGCCCGGAGTGAATTTCCTTACTTTCCAGTGAACTGAAAGCATGTGAACTGCTGCTCAACAGTATGCAATTTCAGATTAGGTTGTGAAGCCATAACCTAATTACAGGAAAATGGAAGCACGTAAGTATTTGACAGACAAGGCCAACATTTATATTCTTAGAAATACATCGCACACTGTTTTTAACTTTTTCCAGATGGGAGCATACCTTTGCTAGTAGTGGGTTATACAACTCATCTGCGAGATATGCCAAAGTTGTCCCACTATCAATCACCATTGACGTACCAGCATCAGAATCGAATACATCTGTGGGAAGTTTTAGAACATCACGACCCACCTTAACTGTCTTCAAAATTACATTGTAATGTGCCCTAAGATAGTAACAGAACTGTAATTTAGACAGTATTCTTAACCCGAGATCAAACCTGATTGAGGAACAATAAGCAGACACGAATACTAAAATAATGCCATGCAGAGTCAAGTTCATCCAAAACATACCACATATAACTTCAGACAGACTGACACAATTAGGTTTAACAATCAAAATTTTAAGATGGGTCCTACTTACCACCGCCCACTAGGAGATGGTTCATGCGAAAAAATATCCAAAATATTTAATATCTCGACGCCAACGGCAGATCTAAGAGTTCAACGATGGTGTTTAAATCATGTACTAATCCTAACATTGAAATATTTCTCCTCAGTCAAATGGAAGTAGATAATGCCAAACATAAACATTCATCACAAAGCAAAACTTTATAAAGCATATAGTTCAAAAAATTAAAGCTAAAAATTAACCACGAGCACAACTAGATATTCTACACATGAAAGGGCCCCTTCTAACCTCCATTTGTGGATTACAGGAGGGGCTTTGTTGACAAATTTGAAATACCATTTAAACATTACAAATTTAGGCTTAGTACTACTATAACTTCTGAAGAAAACACTTGAAAGAACCTATATCAATGGGGGTGTTGGTGGAAGTATCGAAAATCCAGGGGGAGGACAGGAAATAATATGTTTTCTGATAACTATCCATCTAAAACAGAAAAAATAGACATCAAAGATGGCAGATGTGAACAAGATATACCAAATTGCTGAGTATGTCTTGTTGTTTCATTCCTCGAAGGAAATTTAACAATGGTTAAAGCAAGAGTAATGATTTTCTTATTTACTTTCACTTTGTTTGGAGCAAATTGATGGCATATAACAAGAAAATCCTACCATCCTATACTTTTCTTCCTCTTTTCTCTTTTCCCTTTCCCCTTTTCTTCTTTATTCTCTCTTTCCCTTTTCTTCGGTTACCCTATGATCCTGAAGATATAGCATCTTATCCATGTTTTTCAACACTTCGTACCAAAAAATTGACCTAATTGGGTATGGCTAAAGCCAACGATGACAATTTCTCATCATTGGAAGTGAATTCTTTGCATTTTGAAATTTCTCATTTCTCTATGAACTAAGAAAATACTTCCTGTGTCCCTATTTGTTTGTCCAATTTGGGGAATAGAACTTTTTTAAGGGAACATAATCATTACACCTATAAATACTCAACTTCCCAATGTTACCCTCCAACGTTTGGAAAAAAAAAATACTTTAACTGAAATAATAAGGGGCAAAAGGAAATTGCAAAGCTTTTGATCCATTAGTCTTTAAAAATAGACAACAATTTTGGGACAAATAAAAGTGAAAAAACAAACAAACAAATTGGGACATAGGGAGTATGAAGGGAGTACGAAGCACGATGCAAGAAAACATACTGATTTGGGACCAATGGAGTTGAGTTTAGTTTTGGCTGCACCAATTGTCCAATAGCAAAGATCCCACCTCCATTTGTACCGTCCAAGCAGTGGGCAAACATTTTTTTCACCTTTCCAGCCGATGCTATCTGTGATATCATGGAAGAATTTGCTTGTCCAAAGCCAAGGATGCCATCAAGAGCCTGAGCTGATGTACCTAGTTGCCCTGATTGTTTAGCTCCACACCTATCTTGGAAAAGAATTATTGATATGAGCAATAGAAAGATTATTTATATCCCCTGCGCTAAATATTTTAGACCTTAGCAAGACAAGCATACTCAGAATTCCGAAGAGCATGTGAAAGGAATAGAGATAGTTTAATGGATTACCTTGTTCAGCACCATTTCATCTTAAAGCTAAACTGACAGGATGGTGTGTGGTGCAACTTAATCAGTCATACAGTTGATAGTTCGCCTCAATAGTGAGAAATCCACTCATTAAGTGGCCAAACATATGCAAACGCAAGTATTATAACATCGGGTAGGCAGCACGACTTGGACACAAGACAAGATATCCCATCTTATTAGGAATGAAGCTTAAGTTGGTAAAGCGTTTTTTTTTTCTTTTCTATATTATATGTATATACTATTATTAACATATATCCATCCACACAAACACACACACACACATATACATGTCCTTAGCACAGCTCATCCAGCAAATCGCCTTCCAATCAAACAGAATTGCTAATTGCTAGATATATGGAATAGCCACAGAAGACCTCCAGCTGAATAGCACGAGTCCTAGGTTTGCGGTCTATATGAACATTTGACGGCACTTCTAGAACTATAGAAACTTGTACAACTGTTTTCTTTTACTGATTGTGCCTTTTGTTCATTCCTGGCCTATAAACATATCAGTTCTACTTCTCTCAACTTATCCGATGAAATGACTCAAATGTGCCAACATGTCTATATAACTTCTATGGTTCTAAGTACTGTACTAGTCATTGGGTCCAACACTAATCAGTCAAGTGACAAGACCATCATTTTGGGGGGTTTAGAACTTCTAGTGGACAGCAAAAGATTTGCATCCTTTTATGAGAAGCTTGTAATATAATGCAATTCAGGTTGTCAATTAACTTTTCTTCCATTTCAGGGAGGTCTATCATAATCTACCTGATTGGGTGGAGGCATGCCTTCGACAAACATGCTCACAGTAACCAGAAATGGATTTGGTGTGTTAGGGTGGCAAAGAGCCAATTAAATTTTAAGAGGTAGAATAAACTTTTTGAGGTCTCTAAAAAGAAAGTTTTATCCAACTCAAACGCTCGAGCTATTAGCTCGAGAGCTCCAATATGTATGTTAGAAATTATTAACTCATTACATTTTTTGACAGAAAATAGTGTCTGATTATCTCTCTCATTACTCGGTGTTACCTTCCTCTATGACTGTCGTTATATAAAGTTGAACTACACTCCAAAATTAGAGATGTGAACTCACCCAAATGCAATGCTACCATTCATGGGTGTGGTTTGAAGGTTTCCAGAAGCCCGGTCCAATTGTATATTATCTTTAACAAAGTATCCCACACTTGAGCTCCCATCTCCGTAAGTAACACCATATTGACACATTGATCCAACCTTGCAACCAGTAGGTTTGAATGTCTCAATGCAAAAATCCTGATCACAAGTAAGCAATGTTCCAGTTGTGGAGCCTTTTGGATCATAAAGTCTGAGTTCTACCTGTTATACAGCAACCATGATAATACAATTTTAAACTTCATATTAGTTAGAAACCATGAAAGAGCTGACGGAAAATTAATGATAACAGCACCAATTAAAAGATTCATATCCAATGTAAAGAAGGGGCATACACCGAGGTCGCTTTTTGTAGGACAGGTCTTACAGCCGGCACAATTCACCCACATAATGTCACTTCCCGTATCTACCTGCAAATAGTAGTCCTTTGGAGGAGTTCCAAGCCCAATCATAGTGTAGAAGAGTCTAGACAATCAGCCAAATAATCCAAATAAACTCAAACATCAATGCATACACATGAACAAATTCTACTATAGAAATTTGTATATAGATGCATACACGTTTACAAACCATTGGGAATGGATAGAAGCGCATTAATAAATCGGGGAAAATAGAAGACTTAGTCATAAATGCAACATAACGACAGAGAGGGAAACCAAATCCTACGTTTCATTTCACATATTTAACAGTTATCTTTTCAACAGTTTCAGGTTTTATTCAACAGTTTCAAGAATATAAAAAGTAGACACTATTCCACATTTCCACTCTAATGTAGGACAGTTTTAGGATACCTAAGTATTGCCGCCTAAAATATGAAACGTGGTGGTTTTTGGTAGGAAAACAATAGTAGTACTCGGGGTAAGTGAGCAAAGAAGCGAGGAAAGAATGAGAAGAGGAAGACAGAGAAAGAGTGCTTCACCCTCGCAAGGGTTAGGCGATTTTCAGCAAGGACCGCATCTCCAATCACGATGACCGCAGCCTTGATACTCAAAATTCAATTCAATAATCAACTCTATTCATAATAGGAAAGATTACTCCCAATTTACAATCAATGGAATGACTCTTCTAGTTCCCAGAAGTCTAAATGACATGAATCTAATCAATGAACCCATTTAATAAGATATGTGAATAAACCTAGATATAAATGCTAAAATGCATACATTGAATCTCACGACTCATGCAATGAATTAATATCACGTGTTTAATGTTTCTAGAGTAATATTAATGCAAGTACTAAATTCATGATGACCCTTGACTTACCAACTACCGTGGATGGCCCTTGAACTACTAACTACCATTTTTTTGAACTGAGAAAAAGGGTGGGAAGGGGCAACCAGCGTAGCAACTGCCCATGGGCGTGACCATTAGGGTTCTCGACCCGCTGTGGAATATCCGGTTGAGCCATAACTACTGTTCGAGAGGACAGGCCGTCACCACAGCACCACCTAGGCGACTAGTTGGCCAAAGGCGCTCCACGCAAATCCATACAAGTCTCAGCAATTGGCATGGGAGGGATTTGAACCTGGGAGGTTCATGCACGAGGAGAGAGGGGAATCTTATCCCACTCACTTTGGCCAACTAGGCTACCACCTCAGTGGTAAGTGGTAACTACTAACTACCATGGACACTTGTTTTTCGAACAAAAAGACTTCTCGATGCTCGTGCTACCCATAGGCTTTAGTTTAGGCTTTGGGAGACTTGTCTAACCTTGGCTATGTCATCAATTCTCCTCTCTTTTTTATTTTTAATTTTCTTAGCCCAATCATGCACTGTACATTTTAGTTGGCTAAATAACACAAAAATGGTTTGTTGAATTATTCACTACCGTCAATGCCATAATAATTCGTATTCGTTACAGTAATTACAATTATGGTTATAATGGCACAAATTAAGGAGGAACAAAATTATAATTAGAAGCGCATGATAATTATGGAGATGGAAATGTCTGCAAAGATATATTCTCATAAATATGATACACACATATGTGTGTGCGTGTATGTACATGTAAATATATACACACAGAGAGAGAGAGAGAGAGAGAGAGAGAGAGAGAGAAATTACGCGGTATCAGTGGGGCTGCCGTTTCCACCCAAAGGGAGATCGACGGCGGATAGGCTTCTGCCATGACGGCGGTCATCATGGGCCTTGAAAGCTGCCAATGTCCTGTCACGCGCTTCAAATTTGTGCTTCACGTTGAACACAAAATTAGCTGATCCGTAAAAAGGTGAAAAACACAACCCCAGCACAAACACCAAGCTTATTCTTCTGTGATCCATCATTTTTGTATCCACATGTTTATGTAAATACAAGTATGTATCTGTATAGGTAATTCAAACGAATCACAAGAAGAAGACGAAATCTGTAAGTCAAATGAAATTTATTTGGGGACCTAGGTCGGAGAAAGAATTGGGTAACTTGAGGCCGCCTCGGTTGGGTCGGTGCGAGGTTGGCAAAAGCCAAATGTGTGCACAAATTGGAATATGAGAGAGAGAGAGAGAGAGAGAGAGAGAGAGAGAGAGAGAGGGAGAGAGAGATTTCTCGTGGGGGTGAGAGAAAAAGACGCGTCCGGGTTTGATGCGGCGACAGCGGTTTCGGGGCGTCACCTTGTTTTTCAAAGTACAAGACTTACAAGTACATAAAAAAATCCAAGCCCTTGACTTCATATTGCACTTGCTTGCTACTACATGTAGGTCAACTGATTCGTTCAATCCGTCCAAATAGATAAATCAAACCGTCCGTAAACCCATCCGATACATTTTTACGGATGTATGAGAATCCTAATATTCTAGTTTAAGCTTATTAGATGAGGTGTGGTCGATGCCAAATTCATCTGCAACTCACATTTACAAACCTATTAGCCCCGATTTTGTTTGCCTGTGGACTCACAGTGTGGAGGATAAAGATTGGGTTGATTATTTGGGCGAAGGATCACGCGAGGCTAGGCATAGTAGATTTTGGGGCGGGGTGATTATTCATATAATTTTTTTGAAGTGGGGTAGTGTCTACCTGAACCCGACCGGGTTTTTCAATTCTTCCCGAACCTCGACCCGTTACCCGAAAACATTGACAAAAACCTATCCTGATTGGGGTGGGGTGGGGTGGATTTGGACAGGGCGGATTGGATTGTCATCCCTAATCACAACTAAATAGGATCCTAGTTATTGGCAACTAAGTAGGATCCTTGTTATGGTGGTAAGTATGATCAAATTTTATGGTATCGGTAGCCTTGTTGTATAGTAATTATGATATTAGTGATATCATCATTAATGCTCTGTAATGAATGGAGCCGGAGGCATGGAGAAAATCTAATACGACTAATGCCACAATGTGAAAAAACAAGCTAAATTATATTTGGTTGGATAATTTTAAAGAGTTTAAGATACGAATGGAGAAATATATAATATTGTTAATACCACAACATGTGGTAAGTAATTAAGACTCAAATACTTATTGTACCTAAAAAGTGGTAAGAAAAAATGTCCCAATACCTAGGCATTATTTCCTTCGGAGAGGTAAGTAGTAGCAAAAACTGTGATAAATTTGCATCGACAAGTAATAGCCTAAAATTATGGTGGATTATGGTGGTAAGTACTGATGAGTCGTTTTCTGGCGAACCCAACTGGAGACCGGCAAAACAAGGTATATGGATTGATTGTGTGTACCTTACATCGTTTGTGTATGTTGTATTTATAGACGTTTAAGAGATAACACATTTGAATGTTTGGTGTAACCAACCGGATATTGTGGGCTGAGATATTCCTGGAGGTGATCTCTTGTTGTTGAGACTTTTTTTTGAATTTGATTCCTCTTTACCATTACATTGTACCGTTTAGAGGTCACAATCCATTTCTATTTTGAATTCCCGCAGAGGGTTGCCAGAAATATCTTCTCCGAATTTCATGGAAATCAGTTGTAACGGCCTGCCCTGACTGCTCTGTTGGTTTGTACTCAGGGCAGCTGGACATGAGTGACATTTACTTAGCAGAACTCAGTGACGGGTCATTTCATGGTGAACAGGAAACGATGTTGATGCAAGGATTCTCATAATTATAGAGGAGTTATGTTGTACACCATCGTGGCCTTTTCAACACTCGATCATTCCAAGCAAATTATAACAAAACGGATCATATTCCTGCTAGGTGCCAGTTTCGGACCTATCTAATAAGATCAGGTTTTGCAGTATCAATAACCCTATTCTATGGTAAGTATCGCATTTGTGACGGGTATGTATGCATTTATGAATCATCATTAATACACCATAATAAGGGTATAGTTAATAAAGTACCTACACCAATGAATTTGATGTCACTTGTGTCTACTTAATTTTTATTACGCCATCTTTAAGGTTAATGAAATAAAAATGTATGGCCTTTTCTGATTAATGAAGTTAAACGGTTTTTTGAATTGGACATTTCGGATTAATAGTTAGTAGTTACACATACATTAGCCAATTGTATCAATCACTCACTGATCACTATTAACTACCACTTTTGTTGATGATAATTGATCAACTCAAATGTTTGAACCCTTTTGTTAAACTCTTAATCTAATTAAACAATTAACTTTAGCTAATTGTATCGATGTTCAGTGATCACTATCAATCATAACACTATTAGTTATCATATTTCCATATTAAGTCATGTTGTTCAATTCAAAATAGTTTGATTGATCGATTAATTAAACCACTCCGTTTTACTGTAGCAAGTTAGAGGGATTAATCATCACTCTTGTAATAAACTAATCAAATCTTTGTTAACACAATGTCACCACCTATGATACCGTGGCAAGTTTACTATGTCATGTCAATTGAATGAGATGATTCAATTACTTATTAAGCATCCCAATCTAGGAGCAATTGAACAGTCTATTTCATTAAATTTGTTACCCAAGTTCAATTGAAGGTCCTACTAAATTATTTTATATGTATTACTTATTGGTTTAGGGTTTTCGTTGAATGTTATTGAGACAATTACCTCATAGTGTGTATTTATAATATGAATATGAATATAAATTATATTTGCAAGTTATCAAAATAATCATTGAATATTTATTTACAGAAGAATGTTTATAAATTGGTAGTTGTTTCAATATAATTTAATTAAAATTATTGTAAATATTTGGAAACTAATACAATTTTATGGTATATATTTTAGTTTAAAATAATTGTTGTAATGACAATTTATACACAAATTAAAAAATGTATCCAGATTTATATTCTCACCCAATTTTTGGATTGCCCACTACACAATGGCTTAGCTAAATGACAAAAATTAGGGTGGATATGGTTGTGCTTTTATAAATATCCAAACGTAAACTATTTTCTGCCAAAAAGTGGTAACCTATTATCGAACTCACCAGTTGTGATAGTGTGGCCAGATATCGTGTTAAGTGTTGCCAAATAGTAGAATAAAAAGTGTGCTCATAGTAAATGGTATGTAAAGCCAATTTGGGTGGTCAGTAAAATCGCTATTTTTGGCAGGAAGAGTATAAAACCATCTCGTTTTTAACAAATTCACCCTACTTTTTGTGAGTGGTTTTGATCTAATGCCTAAAATTTTCCCATTTTCAATCCAAAGGTCCATATTTACGGGGGCATCCATGCCCAAATACCACTCTGGGGCATGGTAGAAAAATTACAAAAAGATTGGGTAACTTTTTTAACTTTTTTAGTGCCACGACCATTTCTGTAGTATGGCAGTTTTGCTCTCTCAATGATTCGACTTGTATTTTCTTTTCCTCATCTGGTCTGTTGTTACTTTCCCCTTTCATTCATCCTCTCTGCAATGCTTGGCAATTATTATGGAATCCAGATCCAGATCCAATTTCCTGGCCCACACACAACCAAATGTCCCTAAGACCTTCTCCAGTTCCCACGATGACTGTGAAAACCTCTTTGTGGTTGACAATGTCTACGATCGTCGTTGCATATCTCAAAATCGAGCCTTATCATCTTTTTCATCACTTGATTTCACGTTAAAATATGTATATGAAGAACGTGAAAAGAGCATAATCTTCAAAATCAAACCAATCGTGGAGTAAGGCAAAACTGGGTTCTGTTGTGTTGTTCTCCTTCAATCGATAATCTCTATGTTGTTTGACCAAGAGGTCAAGATTTTCCTTTCCGAAGTGATAAAAGTTTTTTGATTCTATTACCTGTAATAATAAGTTGTATTAATGTACACTTCTAATTGGACCTGAATTGGTAGGGTATTTGTACGTGCGACATCCACACACAGAGAGAGAAAGAGAGAGAGAGTGTGTGTGTGTGTGTGCAGGTGAGGGAGAAGATGGCATGATTGTTATCCGCAGTGGGAGGGACTAAAGAGGGTATGATGGTAGGTTCAATTTTTGTCGATAGAGCGTGGTTAGGACCGAGATCAGCGAGGCAATCAAGTAGTTGTTCCAAGATGCCGTTCGTAGAGTCACAGCGGGGGTCTGTGAAAAGTGTGGTGATGGGGGACCGTAAAGAATGTGCTGGTCGGAGATCGTGGTTAAAGTCATTGTTGGACGTCTGGGATTGCAAAGCTGGTTGGTCAGGGACCGATTGTTAAGACATGATTAGAGATGATCAAGTTTTGATTGACTTTATCGTCAGATCGTTCTTGCATTTCGGATATGAAGTCTCATATGAGGCTTTAGACTGTGACATTTGTTGGTTTGGGACCACTGATTGAGGTGCTCGAAAAAGTTGAGAACAGATGGATCGTTGGATTGCATGATTGGATAAAGGATCGTCCGTCGTAGCAAGTCATGGAGTGATCAAGATCATTGTACCGAGGACTCGTTAAGATGAAGAGTCAGTGTTGAGTGTCAACACTTACTCTCCATAGTTCAAGAATATTCTAGAGATTCTGGAACGTTCTAGAATATTCTGGAGAAGTCTAGAGAGTTATATAAGAATCTAGAATGTCCTAACATATCTAGAAAGTTGTGGTGAGTTCTGGAAGGATCTAGAATTTCCTTGAACATTCTAGAATATTAAAGAAGCTTTAAGATGCTAGAAGATTTCATGAGGTTCAAGAAGACTATAGACATGTGTGGAGTCTTCTAAAACACGATAGAAGTGAATTAGCATAGGATATTCTAAAAATGTAGTGCACACCTGTATAAAGTATGGAAGGTCTTATTTGAGGAGTACGTCAAGGGAGTACCACCAAATGGTCATGAAAGAACACTTGGGTAGGATAGAACCCAAGTGGGGGAGATCACCCATGTGGCACATGAAGTGTGTCAAGGATGTGTCCTTCGTGTGATGGTGTTTACGAGTAGTAATGTATAGAGTTAGGTAAAATGTCACAAGTATTTTCATACATAACAAAGTTTGGGTTTCTTTTGCTCGGGGTGTATTCAACACTACAAATATCATAATGTGTCTTTCTCTAGAGATTGAAGGCTTGACAGGGTTTGAAGCAGAGATAACAATTCACAAATTAACCCATGAACCCGCCTAAATCCGCTCACTTATAACCCGTTCATATTGTAATATGTGTTTTAAATGGGTGAACCACATAATCCAATATATAGATGGGTTTAAATGAGTTTAAAATGGGTTGAACCCAAAAAAAAAAAAAGTACTACATCATTTTTTCTTTCAAAATTTTTTATAACCACAAACACATACACACTTACTCACAAAGCATGTGGGTCCACACAGGTCTTATGACTTGTGAGTATGTGTGTAAGTGTTTGTATGTTTGGTTGTAGTTGTAGAGTTGTTTTTTTCTTTTAGGGTGGCAATAAATGCACAATTCTTTATGTTAGCGACGCAACAATTTTCCACTTCTCACTTTTTACCCTTAATTTTTTTACAAATGTTCCAGATTCCTCTCTCTCTCTCTCTCACTCTCTCTCTCACACACACACACACATACGGAGTTGGGCCACTTCTCTCTCTCCTCTCTTTTTCATGACTCTGCTCCTCTCAACCTCTGTCCTCTCATTAGACCCATATTCAATTCGTCCATACTAAACCCGTAACCCATTCAACCCACCCAAACCCAAAACAACATGGTGGAAGGTAAATAATGGGGGAATTGGGATGAGGTAAAGGATCTCCCTCATTGGAGATTCTCGTCGGTTATATTTTTCAAGTGTTTCGATATTTTTGTACGTGTTGTTTTCAAGTGTTTTTTCCGCATAACTTGATTGCATTGCGGCAATGATCTTATTGTACGTGTCTTTTGATTCATAATTTATGGAGACAGCAACTCTGAGTCTTTTCAGTTACGGAATAGACCTTAGTCTCTAGGTATGGACATAATCATATAGGAGATTATGAACAGACTGATTAAGCAAGAGTCATCACCAAAGTATAGGGATCAGGAGGCCTACTTTTCCCATTAAATTGGTGTAGAGAAGGTCAGCGTTCAGAAGAATGTTGGCTAAAATCAGAGTTGACCTTCTAATATCAAATTGACACGTGTCAACATGGATTGCATGACACGTGGCGGAGTCGCTCGAGTTAGCCTGCACAAGTCACCAGCATGATATCATTTCACTTGATATCATTTCACTTGGAGCCCCATCGCGCGCCCTATTGAAGCCCAATGAGAAAATATACATTTAGCCATGGTCATGGGCCATCCAAACATCGAGAAAAGCCCATAGGCACAATAATTAGCCGACCCAGAGACATGGGTGATAATGCGACAAGCTAGTCATTTATACAGCCTAGGAAGACGCCTACTCTGGTCTAAGGAAAGACCTGAGGGGCACTCTGAGGCTTGGTTGCGGTATTGGCATGACCGAACAGATTATGACCTTGCCCAAATAGGAATGAAAGGGGATCTAGTGATTTGGTGGCTATAAAAAAAAAGAGGTTCTCCGTGCGTGGGGGGAGTAGTGCGCTCGAGTAACCGCGAGGGTCAACCGTTCGGTGGGTGACATCGCCTGCGTGGTCAAGTTGTATAGAAAGGACACATGTCCTCATATATATCATAGGGAGACACCTGACACCTGAGTACTGGCCCATGGTATCTATAAATATGAGACATTCTTTTTACAATTTCCACCAGAATGTGTCATTTAGAGAGAGAGTGGGCAATCACTAATTTGGAAGGAGAACATTCTTCCATTGGTGCAATCCTCCCATTCTCTCTAGTTCAGTTGGCACCCCCCATGGATTAGCCTAAGAGCTCCACTGCCTTAGTCTTCTCTTTGCACAACTGCTCTCTTCTTCACCATTTCTTTTAGATCCCTCCATTCTATCATCTCTAACTGTTGATTATTCTTACCTCTCTAGCTTATTATATTCTCTTTGAATATTTGACTCAACACCGAACTCACCTACAATGGGCATCGTCCCCAGCCCAAAACGTGATTAGAACAGTTAACTTCTTAGAGCTCACCGCATAGATCAAGTCGATCGGTTTACATCCGTTGGTATATGTATTTGGGTGATTCTATTAGTAGTCCACAATTTACTCCATGCAACCCACTTTCTCCATCCAACCCACAATTAAAATTCCCCAAACATAATTTACTCCAACAACCCACACAATTCACCTGAACTTCCCACAATACTCTTCACCCTATTCTCAATTTGTTCTCTCTTCCCTCCCTCTCAGTCGATCTCTCTGTCTCTGTCTCCACCACCCGTCGCCACCACTAGCCATCGCCACCACCATCCATCATCTCGTCTCTCTCTCTCTCCATACATACAAACATCTGTATACATTTGCACCATTTCGATGTATATTGAACGTGAAATTTTGTGGAAAATCACTTCATACTTTAAATGTCGAATTACATATCCATTTTCGACAACCACATGTCGATTTATATTAAACGTGGAATTTTAAAAAATTGAAGCCTGTCTATTTTCGTCAACTTGTCAAAATTTATGCTTTTATTCAGCTTGTTAAAGTCGAAAAAAGGTAAACATTTCAACATTATCTTGTCGAAACGAATATAGCTAAATTACGAAATTTTGTAAGTACATATTTTGGTATCCAAAAATGTCGAAATAATCTACCAATTTCAACATTATATTGTTGAAACATATGTTGTGAAAATACGAAATTCCCGACGTATCTTTTTCGTTATGCAACTGTTGATATAATGTGTACCATTAGACATTAGCACGCCGAAACACTTAACTTAAGTCGACATTAGATTACCGAACATTGTGTTGTATAATGTTTGGTTAAGTGAAAAGTTTCAACATCCATATGTCGAAAACGTACACATATTTCGGGGTATGAATGTCAAATTTAAAACACAGTTTTTTCAGTTGAGTTCTTGGTGTTCGAATGGAAAGAGAACCTTCCATTGATTGGATCTCTATTCCTTCGTTCTCCATTGAGAGTGGGATGAACAAGGGATTTACAGGTGGAAAGAGAAGGAAAGGGGTGGCGGTGGGTGGAGGTGTCGGTGGTGGTTAAAGCCCGCTTTATGAATAGGGAATAGTAAGAATGGGGAAGAAGAAGAAGAATGAGAGATTTGGAGTTAGGGGCATTTTATTCTTTACACGATAATGTAATATGTGAAGTTTTTAGTGGGTTGTATGGAGTAAATTATGGGTTGCTAATAGAATCACCCTCTTATATATTTTTGGCCGTTTAACTTTTTCGTTTTTAGAAGAGGGCTTCGTTCTTCGTTGCCATTACATAAATGAAAACATCCGGTAAGTAAAACTACTCTTCGAGATAGTATTGCTATTGATTTCTTTCACTTATTTTCGTTCTAATTTTCAGGTTTCTCGAATCACTTTCGATAATTCGATGCACATCTAAAGTTTGTTGGTTTTTATGGTAATTCCGACCTTTTGTTTTGGAGCAAAGCAATCCACCTTTCTCTTTCCAGAAAAATGCATAACAAGCCTCGTGCTTTGCTATTCGTGGAAGCAAAATTCATTTTTTGCTTTCAAAAATATAATCCAGGTTGGTCCCATTTGCTTTTCAGGTTTTTCCAATTCCTTAATTACCCACGTATAAACTTTTTGTACCCAAATATGTCCTTGTAATCTAATTTCATTCCACTCTAACTTGGAGGGGTTAATTATTCCACGAGGTCGTTGAGTGGTGGGTGTCAATCTGTTCACTGAAGATGAAATGCCATGCGTATACATTGGACCAACCATGATTATGCCTTTTCATTTCAAGGTCTCATATTATTTGTCCACTATTCTTTTTGGAATGTAATAAAAAGTATTTTTTTTGTCAATCGATAAAAGAGATCAATTACATGACATATGAAGTGCAAAGTACAAACTTGAGATACTATATCAATTGTGAGAGTTCACGAGATAACCAAACCCAACAACTTAACCAATACAATAAATAAACCCGTTACAGAGTGAAACAAAGAAAGGAAAAGCCTCAACACGTAGGCATGGAGATTCAAACTCCCAATCTCCTGATGAGATGCAAGAGTTCTAACCAACTGAGCTAACCCAGTTGGTGTAATAAAATGATTGTCCTTCTAAAAATGTATAAATTTCTACTCATTAACTCTCATAAATAATGGTAAAAAGTAGTTTTAAAAGTACAGAATAAGGGAAAATGTTTGAAAAGTTAATGAGGACAAGCAATATGAGACGAATGTAGTACTATTACAGCAATCTAATTTACGAGACTTCAATCGCTATGAAATTTACAAAGGTTTGATGTGTGCAATCTCCGTGATTTAAATCTGTGAAGCCTGTCATCCTAAAATTCATCAACACTCATTTAAATCTATAAAGCTTCAATCTCTAAGAAATCTACGAAGGTTTGATGTGTGCAATCTTCGTGATTTAAATCCGTGAAGCCTGTCATCCTAGAATCCATTAACACATTTAAATCCGTAAAGCCTCGTAAAAACAAGAATATCACTGTCACATCATTATTGTAGAATTATTCAAACTTTCATGGTATTTTCCTTTCAAGTAATACAACCACATGATGCATAAAAGGAGGTATTGGTAAATACAATGACTCCATTGGTTTGGGTTCCTCAAATCTAAAGCAAACTTTTGCCACACTCAAAGAGAGAAATCTTTATAAGAGTGGTTGGTTGGTAGTTAGTTACTCAATACACAACAACAGTTCTGTTTCCACGGGAGCCATGGCTCTCAAGATCTATGCCCTCCTAACCATCAACTTATTTTCCATCTTTTTTCCTCTTGCCAATTCCATCGACTTTAGTTACCCAGCAGTTTTCAACTTCGGCGATTCAAATTCCGACACGGGCGGCCTTGTTGCCGGGGTTGGAGACCGCCTCGACCCTCCAAATGGACAGATTTACTTCCAAAAACCGTCCGGAAGATTCTCCGATGGCCGCCTCATCATAGATTTCTTGAGTAATTTGTTACTTTTAATTGAAAGTTTCTCTTCATTGATAACACCTCTGTTTTCTTGGTTTCTGTTCCCATGTTTACTTTGTTTTTATTAGGGAAATGATTTCCACACCCCCTTTTATCCTCACACACTCCCTTTTTGTCTTTATTCAACTTGAAATTACCAAACTACCCTTACTTCAAGAGTCACATTTTCCATATGAAGGGCAATTTGGTAATTTCAGGTTGAATAAAGACAAAAATGGAGTGTGTGGGGATAAAGGGGTGGAAATCATTTCCCTTTTATTATACCAAAATTAGGATTTTCAATCCTTTATATCACTCATTTTCATAAATGTTGTATCAAATCAAGGGAAAAAGAGTAAATCTTATAGTCAGCGGCGGTGGCTTGTGGTGACGGCTCCGGTGATGGCTCCGGCATTTTTTAGCTGTTTTTTTTGTTTTTTGTAGGCCAGTGATTTTCTTTTTCTTTTTTTTTATTTGTTGTTGTAGTTGTTTTGTTGGCCAGTGATTTTGGCCGGTTATTTTGATTTAATATATTTCTATCTCTTAACCAAAAAAAAAAGTGTATATATATATATTTTTATAATGATTGTCAAATTTAGTGTTTTGACCCTTCAAAATCTTCTTAATTTTATTTTAGCCTCAGCAAAACCGATTTTTTTCCCCTTCTTATACCATAGTTCCTTCAAACTATTTTTTTCCCCATTTTACTGCCTCTTTATGAAAGTCCTGCGTCCGCAACTGCACGTAGTGCTCTGTATAAGACCAACCGTCTAACCGAAATTTAATCGAATCTGATGAAAACTAACAATAAGGATTGGAGATGGCCTGTTTATCAGCTGTTGATTTTTCCATAATGCTTGTGTATTTTGTGTCCCAGTGGATGCAATGGACATGCCATTTCTGAACCCATATTTGGATTCAATTGGGGTGCCTAGTTTTCGAAAAGGATGCAATTTTGCAGCAGCAGGGTCTACTATTCTTCCGGCAACTGCATCGTCCGTAAGCCCATTTTCATTTGGGATTCAGGTGGCTCAGTTTTTCAGATTCAAGGCTCGGGTGCTCGATCTGCTCGCCAAATGTACGTTCAATATTGTTCATTTATTTTGCAATTTCTGCAACAACCATAAATAAATTTTGCTTTTTTATGTGCATAGATGTGGTTGCAAAGGTTGGAAGTACTAACATTTTTGTTCATTGTGTTTGAATTTCGATGCAGCCAAAAAACTTGACAAGTACTTGCCTGCAGCAGATTATTTCGCAAAGGGTCTTTACATGTTTGACATAGGCCAAAATGATCTTGCTGGTGCCTTTTACTCCAAACCATTGGATCAAATTCTTGCTTCAATTCCAACAATTTTAGCAGAATTTGAAGCTGGAATTAATGTAAGTTTTTATTTTTCCCTTATGAACATGGGCACGATGCGCAAGTATCCCTTATATGCGCAAGTATCTCGGCCGCCCTTTATTTCGCACGTTTCCGTGCGATATTGAAATGGGTCATGTTTGTTTGGCGGATTGGTTAGATGGAATAGGGTATTCCAAATGAAGTATTCTGGATTAGTGAATGAAATGGGAAAAATTGGACATGTGAGGTGTGGTATTGCTAAGCTATATCGTAAAATTAATCGCGTTAATACATGGAGAGGTTATGCAGTTTGAATACTAACAATTAGCCGGAAGAGGGCAATTTAGTCTTTTTTACTTGAAAAGGTATCCATAAGTATCTATATGAATAAGGGTCCTTCGATTGTCAGCCCAATGAGCGGACGATAAAAGTACTCTTTGACCGGTGAGAGTGCAAGGTCAAAAAACACTTTTATTGGCCCCCGTCCATTGGGCTGACGGTAGAATTTTCCCCTTATGATTTAACTATGTTCTTGTGTTTTGGTTGCCCTTTTGTGTCCTCAGAAACTATATGACCAAGGGGCAAGAAATTTCTGGGTACACAATACAGGTCCACTCGGATGTTTGGCTCAAAATATTGCGAAATTCGGAACTGATCCATCAAAGCTTGATGAGCTAGGATGTGTGAGCTCCCATAGCCAAGCTTCAAGGCTTCTAAATGTGCAGCTCTATGCACTGTGTAAGAAATTGCACGGCCAATTTTCAGATGCAAATCTCACATTTGTTGACATATTCACAATCAAGTCTAACCTCATCGCGAACTATTCCCGTTACGGTGAGTAGGAATCCGGCGCTGGAAATAAATTTTACTTCCAAATCCGGTGCCAAGAATTGGAGTAGAAATGAAACCGCAAATCATAGTACCATGTTTTTGTTTCACAGTTTTAAGCAAATTTCAACAGGACGTTTCTGTTGTGAATAGCTGCAGCACAACACATGTACTGCGTGCCCGTTATCGGGTTTGGGGGATCCTGCAGCACATTATTTGCGCTGCACCGTGTAGTGCACCAATCCCAACCGTCCAAAAGTATTTTCACTGAAACGGATTCGCAGACGCTTTCTTACCGGTCTAAGTATAATTTTTACCGGTAAGAAAATCCGGACCATTGATTTTCGAGATGGACGGCTGTGATGTAGGGTAGTTTGTTTGATCTGAACCATTCACATTCTTCGTCTCGTCGATCGAGCGGCTCAAATATTCAAGTTGGTCGGACATTGATAACTATGTGATCAAAATAAATCTGTCTTTTTGAAAAAAAAAAACTAAAAATGATTTGGAAAGTATATGAAATAAATTCTCATATCTTTCTTTCATTTTATTTTTTGAGCTGACTATCCAATTTACAGGATTTGAACAACCGACAATGGCATGCTGCGGCTACGGAGGACCTCCGCTGAACTACGACAGCCGTGTCCCCTGCGGCCAAACAAAAGTGGTCAATGGGAGTTCGGTCACGGCCAACGGGTGCAGCGATAGCACCGAGTACGTGAATTGGGACGGAATTCATTACACCGAGGCTGCAAACCAGTACGTCTCCTCACAAATTCTCACCGGAAAATACTCTGACCCGCCTTTCTCCGATCAGATGCCTTTCCTACTTAAGCTCAAGTTCTAAACAATTATGTTACCGTTATAGGTACATCTAACTGATTGATTCTTTACACGAATTTGTATGGCATTGATGAATGTAAGGTCTCATAAATGAATTTGTCAAAAAAAAAAAAGGGCGACTTGTTCAAAAGTCTTTGGCAAAGGATTTGTAACCCCATTAATCCACCAAACAAATTTATAACCCATCCACTCCTCACGTTGTTTTTTTTTTTTACTTTACCAAAAAAAAAAGTTTGTACCCTATGAAAGTGCCTAAAACTCTAGGGTATCCTATGAAATTGCCTAAAAAGTAAAATCCTAGGGTACACTTTGAAAGTGCCTAAACCACTAAAACCTTATAATAGGAAAATACACCCTCAAACCTAAACCCTAGGGTACCATATGAAAGTACATAAAACCCTAGGATACCCTATGAGAGTGCCTAAATCACGAAAACCCTATAACAGGAAAGTGTACCCTAAAACCTAAACCCTAGAGTACCCTTTGAAAGTGTCTAAAAAAAAATTCATGGGCCTTAGATCTTGTAAAACTTTAGCATGGACTAAATAGCCCAATAAGTTCCACTTCTGGACCCTAGAACAATTGACCCAAAAAAAGAGAGGAGTTGATTCAAGTGATGTTTGAGTTCGGGGATGCAGCTTCTTTGGTTATCCTTTCACATCATGACAACTCTAACGGTGATGCGGGGCGTGCCAGGATCGGACTGTAATCCAAGTTTGGAATTGGCGTGGATGCTCTTATATGACTTCTACTGTACAAAAATGTGTGACACCAGAGTTAGACCACAAGTGGTTATGCCTCGATGAAGAGGACTTTTAAAAAACTTTAACACTGCTGGAAAATAGAATAATAAGTAGCTTGAAGAACAACTCAAAAACTTGAACTAAAATGAAAATAAAAAAAATCATTCTAATTGAAATAACAAACTGTTTGGAATGAAAAAGAGATGGAATTGTAAGGTACTGCTTGACTAGCCTTGGATTGAAAAGAAATTTAAGGAGATTTAGTCTTAGAGAAGTTTAAAATATTGGTCGCTACCTAGCGGTTTTTGGGTCCTCCGGTGCCTCTACACCTTGCTATACCGGCGCTACAAAAAAATCACAATTATCGTCCAATCGATTCCCGCTACGTATATCGCTTTTTATCCAATTTTGTTGCCCGCTTCACTGCTGCAACGTGACCACTACAGCTGCTTTAGGTGTTCCGGCGCTAATAATAATTTCAAAAAATTCACGATCTCTACATCCGATTCCCGTTACCGCTACACCACTACCGCTGCCGCTATTTAAAACTTTGTCTCAAGACATTGAAAATGAGCAACCGCTACATCACTATCGCTACCGCTATTTAAAACCTTGTCTCAAGGCACTGAAAGTGAAAGGTTAAGGTACCGCTGGACCGAAACAATGCTTCTTCCTATCACAAAAAAGTAAACGAACATTGCTCACACTGTGTAGCTCAACATTGAGTCCCATGAATCCATGATCACATTGGGATTTTTTTATCTTTGGTTTTTTTTTTTCTTCGTCTTTTGTGAATTTTGGTTAGATTCACATTTTCTTGTTAGGATTAATCATCTGCAACGAGAGGAGTCTAGAAATATAAAAAAATTTGGCAAAAAGCAAAAAAAAGTTCACTAATGACGAAAATAATATCAAATAACTGGTATTTTTGTTGTCCTATACGAACTTTCTCTTGGTCCATAGTTTTGTACCTTTTTTATTCTAAAAAGTTACGATGAAAAAGCTAAAAATTACGGAAAATTTTCCACACAAAAAATTTAAGGAGAATGGGGATATAAGTTTGTCGGCAATTTTCAATAATAAACAACTTAAAACGGTTTTGACAAGTATTAATTGAAAAATACTTATTTGGTTCAGAACTTATTTGGTTCCAATAATTAAATAATTTAATGCTTAGATCAAGCACTTATAGATACTCAATTGGGTTGATTTTTTATTAGATTGCCTAACAAATCAAGAAATAAAATATGTACCAAATCGATCATCAAAGTGAGACTGGGCGTGAATTCCACGCAAAAATGAGTAGTATTTTGCCTTATTTTTTATTTTTTTTGGATCCGGCCCACTGTTTATTTAGGACAGCAAAATTGCTCTCACTAGTATTTGTGCTAAAGCACCAAATAATTTTTCCCGTCTTACTAGCCCATGGACCAACAACAGATTCTGTTCTATAATCGATACACATGGGTCCCACACAATGCACGTGGAATTCACACATCAAACACTTCCGGACGTATTTGTGTCCGAAGGAGTTTCTATTTACAATGATGCATTTAGGCTTTTCATTTATCATGAAGAAATGTTCTGGTTTTTCATTTTGTTCACAAAACTAACTTACAAGACTAACCAAACAAAAGAGAAACTTACAAGAAGCTTTTTGCTTCCAACAAAAGTAAATGAAGAACCCAAAGTCTTTGGAGTGAGTGGTTTTGGCTTTCTTCAAAGAAAAGAAAAGGATGACTTCAAAGCACCCTCTCCCTCTCCCTCCCCTTAAGGCTCGTCTTGCTCAAGAGTCCGAGATTAAAGATCTAACCAGACAATGCTCCAAATCTATGCTAAAGAAGGCCAAGAAATGGATCAAAGGGAAAACCAAGCCCACTCTCTTGGCTTCTGCAATAGGCTCCTCAATTCCTTCAGGAAGAGATTTGCGGAAATATCCCTGAAGCTCACGATCTTCGGTTGTTTATTTTCCCGTGGTTTGGCACTCTGTCACGGGATTTTCGACTTCATCGTCCAAAGCCTTGAATCCCAGGCCATGAAGAGAGTGACTTTGGGCCGGCGGCCCAGGGCAGTCCATCTCAAGGACAGAGCTCTCAAGCCCGGTTCAAGTCAGAACAAGCCACTACTGTTTTAGGTGTATCGACCTCTCTTCCCGGCTTGAGCTCGAATTGCAATGATTTCCTGAAAGTTGGAAAAGAGCTCCATCCAATTCAAGATGAAGATGGAACAGAAGTTGTAGCTCCTAAGTCTGAAACTGCAACCCAAGTGAAAAGGCCTCTAAAGAAAATGGTTAGCATCAATGACAGAGCAGAGGTGGTTATATATGAAAGTAAGCAAAAGAAGAAGAAAAAAACAACCGATAAGTCACGTTCCTTGGAACGTGAAAAAGACGAGGATACGAAGCCTTTGAAATCCATTTTGAAGGTGGGTTCTAATCTAAAATAACGAAGAACAAAGTTGGCAAGGAGAGCTAAAATATTTCAAGCTCAACAAGTTGGAAGCAGTGGGGAAAATGGGCATTGTAAGGGTACTGTACTGCTGTGTTCTAACCAAGTTGATTACTAACCTGATTTTGTATTTGTGCATGTATTTTTTGAATGCTAATGCACTCTCTGGATTAAGTGATTGCTTGGTCTGGACCTCAATCTGAACCTTCTGACCAAAAATAAAAAATAAAAAAATACTAATAAAAATAAGATTCTCAATATTACAAGCATTTGTAAGATCTTTATAATTCTTTCTCTTTTTTTTGTCAATCGGTAGACTTTATAATTCTTTTCACGACCTGGGTTCTTGTCTTCTTGATAGAAGTAATGATAACTGATCCATAAGTTCTCTTTCAAATTTTTTAAAAATACCAGACCTGCCAGGAGCTATGAAGTTGGCAGGTAAATAGGTTTGGTGTTAAATTTAGATGCTTAACTTTTTCTATGAAAGCTGCAAATAAGTGAAACCAAAAAAAAAAAAAAAAGAGAGAGACGGATTCGTCAGTTTCCTGCACTCCATTTCGAACAAATTATAAGATACTTGTCGCTTACTTACCAAAAAAAAAAACAAATTACTTGTCTCCAAAAATGGCTCTTACAAGAACTTACAAACATGAGAATCCGGGGGAAAAGCCTACAACTAGTTCTATAACCTATTCTTCCTTAATGGTCAGCTCTAAAAGTATCCCATTTCAGATGGATGAATAACAATTAAGTTAAATATTGCATGGCTATCTTCGCTGTGGTGAACAAGAATAAATCCTAAATTCATTCGACTAAATCCAAAAATTCTCATTGGTATACTTATCTTCATCCTTCCAACCAAGTTCATGAGCTCTTTTCTCCCACAATGCAGAGAGCTTACGCTCTTCAATGAGTCCTGCTTCCGCCCTCTCCCTTGCTTCTTCGCAAGTTTCCATTCCTGAATTGCACTTTTCTGCTTCCTTTTGATAATGGGAAGAAGTTTTCTTCGCATCAATTATCATAGCCTTTTTGCGTTTCAAGTTATCATCGGCAACATTTTTCTGTAAACTAAGTTCCTCTGCTAGTAAACTTAAAGCATCATTTCCCACCTCCTTGTTTGTTTCAGGACCATTTTTACCACAATCTGCACAGATGATGAGCAAAAAGTATGACAGCAGAAGGAAACAAGTATGACAGTAGAAGGAAATAAACTTGCACTTTTTGGTCAACCTATAGCGTTCAGGCTTATCTCAACATGGAGGGAAAAACAACTAATTCTATCTTCTGATTACAAGACCTTGGCCAGATTAGCTAGGACTATGGCTGCTAGGCTCATGTAGGACAGAATGTGTTTCCTATATTCAGGACTCAGAAAGATCTTCCTTGTCGTTACTTGAGGGTTAGAACAAACAAGGATCGATACGAACAGATTAGATTGAAGCAATAGGATGTAGCCCCAGTTCTTTCGGATGAAAACTTTCCCCCGAGGCATGTAGCTACTTGAACTTGAAGGGTTTCGATCAAGCTAGGATGGATTACAACCCATAGAGGATCACATCATCTCTTTTCGCAACGAGATGTTTTCAAAACTGCTCTCAATAATAGCGCAACAGGACAGCGTGAATAACACATTACAATTCTAGTTTTCATTTCCTACAAAGCGTATGAGCTAATGCAAATCTGTTTCTTAGAACATGACTAAAGAAATACCCATTTGGAACCAGTTAGATAGTGTTCCACACAGATCCATTGCACCAAGACGGAAGATTATTCTTCAACTTTATTTGTTTTGGGAATATATTTCCAGTGCCTGATTTCCTTACATTCCATACAAATCAACCACAAATCTTTTCAAACCACTTCAAACAGTGGAACTCACTGCACTCTTTTGATTATTCCATAAATCCAGCCACGCAAGGATGAAATAATTCCGAGATTTACTGGTCAAGGATAGAAAATGCAGTGATGCACTATCCATGAAGCACAAAAGCAGAAGCATACAAAAAAAAATATGTGCACATTTATGGACTGACCTGAATGGTTGCTGTTTAAAAATCCTGCAAGAACATGGACATTGATTCAAGGTCCAGAATAACTCTTTCTCCAAAATAAAAAATGAAGGAACAGGTCAGTAGAACATCAGCAGACATATATATACTGGGAAATGATGTAGCAAAGACCAAAAGAGATTATCTACATAATGTCCCACCTACATTGCTGATTTCTGTTCTTTGTCAAGAGGTATAAAGTTCAGTAATGTTATTGCAAGATGATACTGGACAAGAAACATCATATTACTAATTTGTTTGGGTGGAATAAAATTGGAACAGAAGACTTAGTTTGGTTCAGGACGATTCGATGTTGGTGGACAAAGAGTATAACTGATTCCTCAGTATCTGTTAACATGTAGGTCGGTAAGAAAACTGGTAAAGCAAATGACATGGTCTAATCAGAGCATTAACATGTGTGGGGATCAGTATTCAAGTTAAAATCACCAGGGCGACTCGTTGCAGAATCTGTGTTCCCTAGCGGAAGAAGGAATGGTAATATGGTAGGGCTTGAGGAAGCTAAAGCTCCTTCTAGTGCTTGACGTTGTCGACACAAAGAATGGGGATATGGCAAAAAAAATATCCCGTAACATGTGTATAAATAATTAAATATAACCCAACCAAACAAAACCGAGCCTTATGTCCAAATCAATTAGGGTCGGCTGACATGTGTATAAATACACATATCGCGCATACATCTATTTCGATGCGTATGACCATTGTACCCACAAACAACTAAAGCTAATGGAAACTAACACTAAACGAAGAAATAACTCGGAAAAAAAATTAGCACGTTGGAAACTGATGGAAACCAACCAAGATCGACCCCGGTTAGCCAGAGCTATCGATCTACGTGTTTGTTGTGAAGGTTAGATGAGAGATACAGAGGGAAGGAATAAAGAGAGAGCGTTCAGAATCTCAATTATGTTAATAGTACAGTTGGACAACTTTTAAAATTGTAAGATGTCCAAGAAGTGTACCAAACGTGTCTGGTGGTACACGTCTAGCAAAGGTTAACAAATGATAGTAAATGGACAGGCATGGCACTTATATTGCGGTGTCCTCGGCATGTGTTGCATGGATACAATGACAACTTTGCATATGTCATTGGATTGGGTATGAGTAAAAGTTGGATGCAAATGATAATAGAGTCTAACAGCGGGACACAACTAACTATCCATATGTAGTCCCGGAACGAAGCATCCTTAAAGGTAAATTTTCCAAAATTTGCAAATTCCAATGTTCTCTATCACCAAGATGAGGATATTATAAAGATCAGTACCCCTTGCTTGTGCATTCCCTATTTTAGGTTGTACAAAACCAAATCGCTAGGAGTTTGAGTGTCCCCCCCCCC